>JAUMGZ010212361.1:0-11889 GCA_032359645.1 Pododesmus macrochisma | reverse complement strand
GGTGTTACTCTGTTAACAATAACCTGCGTCGCCCAAGACAAGCTTTAGTCAATATAGCTAAACTATGCATACAGAAAATTGCATTTATTAATAAATGCGCAAAATTTGTGAAAAATCTACTGAAACATGTAGGCGATTCGGATTACACAAACTCAGAACCGTATGTTAATGAAAATGTAAAAAATTGACTAGGTTCAACACAGGTTTATTCCAACTAATTCACCAAATCTCTCGAAACTGCTGGGGGGGGGTGCACATTTTTAATGTGTCTTTAATAAATGTGCAAAGTTTGAGAAAAATCTACTGAAACTTGTAGGAGTTAATCATTACACAAACTTAGTGCCCCAAAGTGTTTCGGAAGGACAGACGGACGGACGTAGTCGAGCGGCCACTAAAGGCGGCGCAGGTAAAAATAGTTGGTTCGAAAAATTAATCTCAAGTGCACAGCTTCAGAATATGGTGACTATATCAGTGAAGTGTCATGAAAATCGGTTAAGAACTGTAGAAGACAATATTTGGCTAATATTTTATAGACGGGGCATCACTCGCTCAAAAATATACGAATCAAATAAAATAATTAGCATGTGCAAAACTTCAGAGTGTTGACGGCAGCAGTTGAGTTTCAGAAATGCTTGATGGAAACTTTAGGAGGAGTTGTCCGGACAAGATTCCGTCTACAGACAGACAGACGGAGACGGACAACCTTCGTTGGTGGGTATTATAGATTATACCCTTTTCTACCATCAACCTATCATATGGTAAAATGGTTCAAAAGTAAAAGCCGACATATATTGATGTTGAGCTCGTGTTCGATGTATACCTAAAGGACATGATTTATATATTCTGAAAATATTCAATATACCGAAAACGGAAACCCTGACATACATGTAACCCCGTATCCGCTTATTATATCCAAATGCTTTTGCCGTTCAAGGCTTTACCTCTTACTCGATTGCATCTAAACTTCGTAACTTTGCTACAAACATAACATACATGTACAAGCTCTATACCATATTTCAGCACCATCGGTCGTCATTTCTCAATTTTCCCTATTTAAGACTATAGTAAAAGACTCAAAAATATATGAAAATGGCTATATAACTATCAAGGATGTTTTAGTATAGGATATATCGGCAACATCTAAATTGGATGACGGATTATGTTGAAATTTTGTGTAAAGCTTGTATTTTATGTTTGTAGCAGAGTAACGAATTTTGGAAACAATCGAGTAAGATGTAAAGCCCTGCACGGCAAAAACATTTGATAATAATAAGCGGATACGGTTAATAGTTAAAATTCACAACTGTTTTTGCTCGAATAAATACAAGTCTGTGCTGAGAATTAGCCACTTTCAGATTATGATTGAACACAGTTTGATCAAAATGTCCTAATGATATTAACAATATAATGGCTATGATATAGTAACTACTAGCATGACTTGTCGCACCATAGTTTATTACATTTTGTTATTTTATAACTTGGTTCAATCTAAACCATCCTTATTTTCGAGTCTAAAGTCTTAAGTCTAATCTTTCAATCAGTTCGTGTTCAAAAAATATTCTTGTATCATATTTATCGGAGGCGTGATTCAGATTGCATTTTTGTTTTTTTAATGTAAAAATTCTCAAAGTTATCTTTATCGATATTTTCTTTCGCTTTATAATATTATCTAATAAATTTGCCAAGGACAACTAAATGGATAATGCATACCACAACACTAATACACCTAAATGAGAACACATCCCAAGGACATTTGATCATAAATCAGTGTTTAACATGTATTCGAATTCATATTTTGTAGATCGTGCGAATAGTGGCAATTTGACCGAGGTACGATCAATAGGCAATGTTTGCTATACGATCTCCATTTGCGAATGAAGGTATCAGTCACACCAGATCTGCGGCCAGGTTATATTTGTACGACCTAGCTGCGAACGAAACAAATAGGAATCGCAGGTAATTCGTAGAAAGAGCGCGCGACTGGTTACAAAGGTCACGGGTGATCGCACTACCAATCGTGAGGTCGTTCGACAGGTGGCTCCACCAATCGGTAGGTGGTTAAACTACTTGACCTGTATTCATGAACGACTGTTGGTGCGTCCATACGCGACTAGTTCTACGACCATAAAAGACCTATCTGCGACCTCTTACGATTTGGAATTGCAGATTAAAAGTTTTGAGCATGACCATCGACCTTGTTGTAACTGCTTATGCTCTTGCGATCACCCACAGTTTAAAACCTAGTACGATCCATAAACTTCTCGGAATAAAATAGAAGCAATGCACAAATAAAGGTAAGCCTTGTTGAATTTGTTAAATAGATATATATCTTCATACGGAATGTACTGTTGTGAGGTGTCATCGTAGAATAAGTGTTTATTATGTCCTCGAAGTCCCCGGTAAATCTGCTCGGGGATTTTCGCCATAGAAAGAATAGGGAAGACTCCAGGACGTGAAGGGATGAATATACCGGAGCGGCATGTACAGGACTACATTTTTATATAATGTGTTAGAGACACAATATGATATAAATGTATATTACAAGAAGAAATAGGATCAACAGAACTAACGTTATTGACAAATAAACAATAGCTTCACCAAAAAGTCACTACAACACTACAATGCCGATACCAACTAAATAAACGGAACAAACGTAAAAACAGCTCAAAATCTCCAAATGAAGTTTTTTTGTTAATTTTTTGTAACCAGGACTTTATTTACGTCATTCGGCTTCCAGAGTCTTTCACTGATATAGTGACAAGACCAAAGAGGAAAACTGAACGATAGGACATGAAAAGAAGCGGTGATAGGAACGGGAAATCAAAGGAATCCGCCCGCGGAACCGAGGGACCGACTACTCGCCTCGGTACCAACTCTAATGTTTTTAAACCATTATACACCGCCTTGCTCAGTCGGTAGAGCGTTCGCTTCGCTTCGTGATTGTAACTGGTGCTAGATTTCAGGTGCGGGTTCGAATACCGGTCGCGTCAAAACCTAGGACGTTAAAATTAGGCAATCTTCTCGCTCTCTACTAAGCGCTCAGCATTTCTGGTTAAGAGGCGGACTGGTTGGCTCTGTGCCAGGACAATGTGACCGGGTGAAATATCATGTCAGTGTGTCTGCGGCGTGACAATTTACTGAGACAGTTTTTATCAATGCGCCATCAGTGTGCACTGTTACAAGCATACACCGTCTCGATATGACCTGTATATACGAGTTAAAGGGACGTAAATTCCCAACAAAACAAGCAAAAAAACATACAAAAACATTTTTTGATAAACAAAATTCTAAGCACATTATATGTACATTTTAATTTATATTGTTATATGTTTATATTGTGTATTTAATGATGTACAAACGCATATTAAAAAGCCTTGCAATCATAAAATGATGTTTGTCGATCATATAAAGATAAAACCCAATCACATAATGGTTAAGCCAAAAACATATAATGGAAAAATCAATTCATATTATGTTTTCGTACCATATAAGGTAGTTAAGGCGTTACATCATATATAATGTTTCATCAATATTTGCTGCGAACACGTGACCCGGTTTTATCCCAAGAAAAACCATAGATTCTATGGTCGACGTTAAAAATAAAAGGCCTTGTTTGCGTGTTGCATTGCCTCAGTCGCAAATTTCGGCTACGCACGGAATTGGCCTAGAAGTTGCGATTAGCCTTGTTTTTGTTTTACTGTCGTACTCTCGTGTTATCGTAATGTTTTCTTGCATTTTATATTCTTATCAAAATTGGCCGTAATGTACCTGCCACAATGATTAATAGTTATCTGAAATTATCCATGATATAATCAAAGTGTTCGTCTCATGCTGTTCACTGTTTGTTGTTTTAGACCCGCAGTGAGCCAGACGGAACGCTATTCCACTATTTACAAACACATTCGGAAATTCTACAAATGTGGTATGATTCGAGAAAGGAAATTTATGTGGAATATAAAAAAGAGTAAAGAGCTACGCAAAATGACCAACTGCATTCATGAAAAGGGGGAGGAGTGTTACGAGACGGCGAGGTTTTCCTGTCTGAAGTCTAGCAGGCTAATAAAGACAATCCGGTTGTCAATGGATTTGATCGGCTCTCTAATGAAAAGGGTTTCCGATCTTAAGATTGTACATTTACTTAGAGACCCCCGTGGGCTAATAAATTCCAGAATAAATGCCAATATACGTAAATATGACAAACTGACATTAAGAGAACATGCTCGTGCCGCATGTAACAGGTTTGAAAAGGACATCAATATTACATTAGACATACGGAAAATGTATCCAGACAGAATTAAATTATATCTGTACGAAGAAATAGCGGAACATCCAATAGAAGCGTCGAAAAGTATCCTTACGTTTTTAAATTTACAGCCTACAATGGATTATGACGCGTGGTTGCACAATCACACTTTCGCTGGTGTCGAGAATGGCTATTACGACACATCAAGAGCGAACTCTTCACTCACAGCAAATGTGTGGCGCCTTCACTTGTCATTCGAGAATGTACGCATCGTAGAAAAAGAATGCGTAAATGTGTTTACGTTAATGGGGTTGTTGCCTACAAAGTCGGCTGAAATACTCAAGAATTTAAAAATTCCTTTACGATCAGAGAGTAAATTGTTCGATAATTACTTCTAACTGACCTAGGATAAATCATCTCACGAACGCAAAATTTAGTTTGATGATTTATTATTCAAAAACATAATTACGGCGTGATGGACGTTGCAATATTCAATGATTTTTAGCTCGCCTGTTCGAAGAACGGAGAGCTATAGCATTAACCCCGGCGTGAGCGTGAGCGTGTTCGTCAGCGTGAGCGTGAAAATGTTAAAGTTTTTGCTGCAAGTTATTTAGAAGCTTGTCATTCTTTTAATATGTGTACTAGGATGCTGATATTTGGCATGAAGGTTCCTGTAGGGTATAATATTGATGTAGTGAAGTTAAAATTAAAAAAATAATTTCAAATGTTTGAACTTTTTGACCTGTTTTGTACTTTACTTTTTTGAATCACATCAACGTTAAAGTTTTTACTGCAAGTTATTAAGAAGCTTGTCATTCCTTCAATATGTGTACTAGGGTGCTGATATTTGGCACGGAGTTTCATGTGGGGGCTATCATTAGGGTAAATGAGATGAAATTAAAAAATAATTTCAAATGTTTGAAATTTTTGAACTGTTTTGAACTTTAAATTTTTGTAGCACACCAATGTTAAAGCTTTTGGTGCAAGTTATTTAAAAGTTTGCCATTCATTCAATATGTATACTAGGATGCTGATATTTGGCGTGGAGGTGCCTGTAGGGTATCCTATTGATGTAATTTCAAAATTTTAAAACATTTGAACTGTTTTGAACCTGACATATTTTTGTAGCACACCAACGTATAAGATTTTGGTGAGGTTATTTGGAGGCTTTTCATTTATACAATATACATACTAGGATGCTGATATTTGGCACAGAGGCTCCTGTAGGGTATACAATTGATGTAGTGAAGTAATAATTAAAAAATATTTTAAATTGTTTAAAAAATTTTATCTGTTTTGAACTTAACTTTTTTGTAGCACATAAACGTTAAAGTTTTTTGTGCAAGTTATTTAGAAGCTTGCCATTCATTCAATATGCCTACCAGGAAGCCGATATTTGGCATATAAGTTTCTTTGGGTTATACTATTGATGTAGGATGTGCTTAAATTTTTGACAACTTTTGATCTTAACATTTTAAGAGCATATAAGTATTACAAACAATATTTTCTTTCTTATGTTTTTATCTACCACACTATATCATTTACTGATGGCAATATCATGAATATAAATAAATATATTGATTAAATATTATTTGGGCAGACTTAACTGTAATGGTTTATGAAAAATAAGACCAAGTCTTATAAATAATATATTTTTAAGTGGTCAGGAAAGATTAATTACATTTGTAGATGTCTTTTAAAATCGACAAATGCCTAAACAGGCGAGCATTTGCTGACGTTGACACCATCTCTGGTTAAAAATCTTTTCACGAACCGATGCTCTGATTACTTTCATATTTTAAATGCATGATCCTTGAGTCAATGTTTACAAAGTTTGCAAACCAAAACAAAATCTGTGCATAAAAGAACCACTAGGAGACGCTTCAGTTGACATAGGATATTTTTTCACATTTCTGACTCATTCACAAGAACTTCTTGGCCAATTTATTGGTAAAAAGTATTCCCATGTGTAGCTGCTTCAAGTTTGCAAATAAAAAGGAGCTGGTTCCAATAAGGGGAAAAAGGGGTAAAATGAGACATATTTTAAAAAATCTTTTTCTCAAAAATGATTACAAAGTTTACAAATGAAAACAAAATCTGTGTATAAACAAAGCACTAGGGGGCTCTTAGTGGACATAAGCTTCTATATCATGTACATTCCTTTTAAGCTAAATAATGGTTAACATTAACTTTGTATTTCAATTTTGACAAAACTTACTGTAAATGTTCCTTGCATTATTCCTTTTCATACTTGTGTCCGTATACGTAGTTGCCAAACCCCTTCCAATATGACTGCCCTGGCTTTTTATTTGCCACTACATTTTCAACGTCTTGTCAAGAACTGTTAATCAGATTTTCACAAAACTTGATGTAGATGTTCTTAGCATGATCCCTTTTCAGATTTGTGTCCTACGTTTCTGAACCCCATCTAATATTGCTGCCCTGGCTTCTGATTGGCTGAGATATTTTCGATTTGTCAAGAACCGTTGATCAGATGTTGACTCAGAGTTGTGATGCTTATTTACAGACACATCTTAGTGGAGTGTTGGATACTAAATTAAAGTCAACGGCTCCATACTTGTAGAGTTATTTATTGCTTTTGTTTATAATCATGATATAGACCATTACTTATAAGAATGTTTGACTTGGATCAATCAGATGACTGTTAAGGCCCCAAGGGTGTTGACAGTCATGGTTTAATTTGTTATCAAAGATGGATGCCCTGGCTTCTGATTGGTTTTGTATTCAGATGTATTTCAAAACTAGGAGGTCAACCACATGTGAAATTTGTTCCTATCTTTTGTCTAAGATAGGTCTTCCTGTAACAGGGACTGTTACAATAAGCACTCACTACAAAAATGCTTTTGATAGGCGAGTTATGCTTTTCTCTAACAGCTTTTGTTTAAAAGTTTCTTTTCTTTATTTGAGCAGATGGACTCTCTATAATAAAAGATTCTCTGTTTCCTTTTTGGTAGACTTCAAGTTTGCAGAAACATATCCGGTGTTAAAAATGAGAAAACTGGTGTTCCTAAAAGGCCAAAGAATTCTTTCTTCCAGTATGCTGATGACGTTAAAAGCGAAGTCGTACGAAATAATCCAGGTATTTTTTATAAACATTCTTTCCACTGGTAGGCAAGTTGTCTAGACTTATGATTGTCCATCCACAAATACAAGGATCCACTGAAGTTCTATCCCTGCAGTCAGTTAAGATCTTGGCTATTTTTGGGTTTCTGAATTGGTTATCACTATTAACCAATTGCAGAAGGACAAGTGACAATTTATTAAGGCCCAATGTGCTTCTTGTTTATATTCTAATTTGTTCATTAATCTTAAAAACCAAGTGAGTTAAAATTCCATTAAACAAAGCCAACTTGACACCTATAAGAAAATAATACCAACTTAAGATTTTCAAATATAAATATGCAAATCGAAGAATTTTTCCCAATAAAATTGAAAGCTGATAGGCTTTTGATGGCTTTAGAATAGATGAGGGAGGGCCCGAGAACCAAGTATTAAATTTTTTGACTTAATTTACTTGATTGTACTATATTTATTTGAGTGTTGTTGTTTCCATCTTTAGAACCCTTATATGAATTTATTTGAATCAAACTTACACATATATTATAGGCATTTCATTTTTTGTTATGTAAAAATATTGACTGAGAAGGGACACACCTATGGACTTTGTTTTTCATAACTAGTAAGAATTTAAGGTCAGGGATAACTTTTGATGCTGATTACCTGACTTGCATAAACTTTTTTCTTATAATTCATACAAACTTTAATATTTAGGTCTTTAATGAATTGTTGATCACTATTCTTAAATATAATGCATTGCAGATAAGCGCCTTACAGAGATAACCAAGCAAATTGGAGTTATGTGGCAACAACTACCACCAGAAGAAAAACAGGTAAAGGCAAAAGTCAATGACATATTGTTAATTGACAGTGGTACAAGAGTGTAAAGTCTGTGATGCTCATCTCTATAATTTGACCAGTGCGTTGGCCCAGTGGTTAGGCATTCACTTTGTGCTGGTAGACTGGTGCTAAAATCCAAGGTCGTGGGATCCAATCCCGGTTGCGTCACAACCTAAAAGTTAACATTAGGCAATCTTCATGCTCCCTGCTAAAACACTCAGCATTACTGGGTAGGAGGAGGACTGGTTTGGGATAATGTGATGGAGTGAAATATATTGTCAATGTGTCTGTGTCATAATATCTCAGTGAGACAGCACAATATAAAGTGGCAATAAGTGCGCAATGTCACAAACAGACACTGTCTTGATATGATCTACACATTAGTTGCCTAACCCTAATAAATAAACAAACAAACAAACAAATCTATAAATTCTATGGAAAGATAACATATTTTTAGCACACCTGAGCTGAATGCTTATACGGAGGCATAGCCATTATTACTCCTCTGTCATCTTTGTTCATAAAGTTAAACTTTAAATATTACTGACTTTTTTTAAAAAAAAAAAAGAAAACTGTTGGAAAGATTTTCATTAAATACAAGATTTTTTTCATAAAATCTTTTTAATACCGTGAGTAAATTGTTCTAAAATCAAATCTTAACAAGTTTTGACAAAATATCTTTATAAATCAATTCAGGGTGAGCATCAAGACCCATTCTGGGTCTCTTGTTTTGTTTGTTTTTAGTCCATCTGGACTTTTCTCATACAAATCCCATCTGTCGTCCGTCCACCGGCATAAAGTTTTCACATTTTCCACTTCTCCAAAAACACTGGAACAATTTCATCCAAACTTGGTAGTTAGTATCCCTACTTCCCTAGGGGAACGAGATTCAGAAAAGGGGGAAAATTGATAAAATTTAAAAATCTTCTAATAAGCTAGAAGGCTTAGAGCTTAATGCTTTGATATGTAGTAACTTAATGGCATGGAGAAACAAGTTTGTTCAAGGCGTGACCCTGGGGTCAAAAATAGGTTACATATTATGGGGTCAAAGTTCAGCACTATATATATATATAAATAATCAAATATTGTAACTTTCACATTTTTCGAATTCTTCTCCAAAACTACTAGACCACTTCATCCAAACATGGTTTAGGGCATCCTTAGGGGAAGGGGTTCAGATTTGTTCCAATGATAGGACTCAGGCCCCAGGGGGTTCCACTTGGGGTCACAAATGGGGAAATTTTTAAACTAGAAGGCCTGGTGCTTAATGTTTTAGTAACTTTAGGGCATAGAGAACCAAGTTTGTTCAAGGCTTGACTCTTGGGTCAAAAGTATTTAATTGCCAACAATTTACTGATAAGCATATTTCATCCTGATAGGTGTTTAGGCCCAATGGGCCTCGTGTTAACATTAAACTTTGACAAGACTCGGTCAAATATCAGTATGTCTTGTTTTAAAATATGTTACGATAAATTAATACCAATTAACAACTAATATTTGTTTGTTTAAAGAAATATGAAAATGATGCAAGTGCTTTATGGAATGAATGGAAAGAGAAGAAAGAACAATACTGGAGTAGTTTGTCTAAAGAGGAGCAGTTTTCAATGAAAGAAGAGGAAAAGAATAGAAGGACAAAGAGAGAACAACTTAGAAAATTGATGGTAAGCATAGAGACATTTGGTGAGCTTGGACATCTCAGACAGTATAATGTTAGATATTAGAGCTGTAATGATACACTTGGCTTTCGATTCGATACGTATCTTGATATTTGATGTACGATTCAATTTTTTGATCCAATACATATTTGACTTAAAATGTTTGCTTAATTACATATTAGCTTCTTTGCTTAATTACACATTTATCAGCTTTATATAACCAATTTGGGATTATAGTGTATTTGTTTGTTGTGTTGGTG
Organism: Pododesmus macrochisma; assembly: GCA_032359645.1. Classification (NCBI taxonomy): domain Eukaryota; kingdom Metazoa; phylum Mollusca; class Bivalvia; order Pectinida; family Anomiidae; genus Pododesmus; species Pododesmus macrochisma. The sequence goes on along the minus strand of JAUMGZ010212361.1, from coordinate 1,813 downwards.
ACGTCATTTTTGAAAATGGTTTAAATAATAAAAGAACTACTTAATATAGAGAGCGAAGAAGAAAATGATTTATTTCCAAACAGAACACTCATACAGGAATATGATAAACACACATTGCAAAAAGCCTTATCTGTTTGCCAAGCTCATATGACCAGCTCAGGAAAAACGTCCAGGCCTACCATCTTTAGTTGAACTAGTTTGAGGTAATTTTGTGTTCTTAATAGAGCTCTTATCGTCTCATTCTTTTGTCGTAACATTGCTATGTTTCTGCTTTAACTTGATGGTCATGCATATGTTCTGTTGACCTGTTAAGCATGCTAATTCAGCAATATTGATTTGGTTTTATCCGGTACTCTGTCAACTGAACTAAACCCAAAATGTTTTCATACTTTGGATCTGTACGACGAAAGGGGGTTTGACAAGCACCACAGATACCTCTTTCTCAGCCATATTTGTACTTTGTGGAAATGCATTAAAACGTATCCTTGTCGCTGATTGGCTCTAGTTACTGTGATCAACCAATTGTCTTAAGCGTTTTATCAAGTCAGTAATAGTGGAGTCTAATTTTAAAAACGTATTGTGGGTGAATCAAAGTTCTGGTAAAAAAAAAAATCGAGAACCGTATCGATCATGACTCAACTGAACTGCGGTGAATTGTTACATCTCTATTAAAAGTTAGCATGAAGTCAACAAGGCAATTCATTTAGCAATCAGCAGTAAAAAGCTTTTGATAAACAAAAGATCATTATTTTACACCCATTCATGCAGGATAATTGCCTGATTGGGCAAGTGGATCATAGAATATCAGTTTTTATCACATACAAAATTGGTCCATTTGACCAATATTTTCAACTTTGGTAATACAGGTACATCAAAGTCTGTTGGCTTTCAATCAATTTTTACTTCTTCAAAAGTTGGACAAAATTTCAAAATCTTCTTAAAAGCTAAGAGCTATTAGAGATTAATGCATGGATATGTAGTAACATTGAGTATGGAGAATCAACTTTATTCAAGGCCTAGGTGTGACCCTAGGGTCAAAATATATGTTACACATTGTTGGGTCAAAGTCAAACATTTAAGATTATGTGTCAACTTTTCACATTTCTGAGTTCCCCCAATACCAATATTCTAGTAGTTTCACCAAACTTGGTAGTAAGTAATGTGGAATTGGATTCAGGTTTCTATCAGTGATGGAGCCTAGTTAATAGGGAAACTGCCAAGGGATCAAAAGGGGAAAATTTGACAAAACTTCAAAAAAATAAATGAACTAGAAGAATAGGAGCTTAATTTGTTGTAATCTTTGGACATGGAGATAAATTGAGAATCAATTGTGTTTAAGGCATGATCAAGGGATCAAAGAATGTTGAGCGTTTTTTGGGTTAAAGTTCAACATAGACTCATCGGACCAGTGCTCGAACACTATCAGTCCTCGAACGCCCAGCTGGTTCTCATTGTTATTGCCAACATGGACACATCATTTTGTGTGACTGCAAGACCTCACTGTTACATTGACCTCGTATAAAAATAGACTCCTCCCATCTCCATTTTTAGTCCATCTGGACCAAAGGTCCAAGGTGGACTTTTCCCATACAAATCCCGTCCGTCGTCCTTCGGCGTTAACTTTTAACATTTTCGACTTCTTCTCCTAAACCACTGGACCCTTTTCAGCCAAACTTGGTAGGAAGTGTCCTTATGGGGAGGGGATTCAGATTTGTTCAAATGAAGGGGCTTGGCCCCTAGGGGGCAAAAAGGGGGGAAAATTGACAAAACTTCAAAAATCTTCTTCTAATAAACTAGAAGACCTAGAGCTTAA
>JAUMGZ010212350.1:0-11890 GCA_032359645.1 Pododesmus macrochisma | reverse complement strand
GTTACAATTCCTTCATTTTTCTGTACTATCAATAGGTAACGATTCCAACGAATCGATGTAATTTATATGTAACGACATATATTTTATCTTATTTTGATTTCGAATTTCGACTTTTTTTTACATACTGTTTTCTTTTACTTTTACTTTTACACACTTGATCCCATTATAATTAGTGTGTTTACTCAATGTGCAGTAATTGAACTGTGACTTTCTGTTGCCGTCTTCTTCGTTGAGAATAAGCCTCCTTTTCCTTCAACGTGACAGATTGTACAAAATGTACACAACACTCCCCCTCGACTGAACATCCTCATCGTATTCGTGTTCGCCTCAAGCGCTCTAGCGACAATGATTGTGACTGGTTTCATGCAAATTGTTATTTTGAATAAACTTATTCATAAAAAATAATTATTTTAATTCTTTTTGTTATTAATGCAAGATAGAAGGGAAAATCTGTTATTTAAATATCTCAAATAATATATAAAAGACACGGGAAATGTGATACCATTGTATCACCAATGAGCAACGCCCTTTGAAAGTGTCACAATTTCTAACCATAATATGATAGCAATGATACAAAATTCAAAGATTTTTGCGACTGTTCGTAAATTCTTCTTATCGGTATCATGTACCCGACTGTTGACATTGATATCTTTGAAAGTTTGTTAAAGTGACAGTGCGTCCTAATAAAAACAAAATACTTACCGTCTGAAGAATATTTACAATGCATTTTATGTTATTTACTTTGATTGCCAATTGTGTGCAATCCGTTATATATTGGTTTTGCAGTTTCAGTTTCAGCGATTTGTTTTCATTCCAGATTATTCGTAATATTAATATGTTGTCGTTTCCTTTTTTCTTTTAAACTTAATAGTAAAATCATGTTTTTCTTCAGCTTTTTTGCTTAAACGATACAAAACAGATTAGATATTTTCTCTCCGACGCTCACTGATGATATTGGGTTCAGCGTGAAAAAGCATTGTGCAGCGCATCCGAAAATGCCAACATTATTTATGATTGAGTTTATGAACGCTGACAGCAGGTCATTAATTATAGATTCAATATATTCGATTCCAAGTAGATCATGAATAGCTAGACATACGATGTCAAAATGTATTAAATAACCTGTCACATCCTCATATGCTATAATTGATTTCATAGATAACGCGAACATGTGATTTTTGACAATGAGGTTTTTATATCCGCACAAGAAGCAAAGCTAAATTTTGTACAGAAGATGCTTCGAGACACATTCTGTTTTTTGTCTTTTTTAGAATGTGGGTTTTAATTACTCGAAATATCAACATAGAGTTATAATTCTTGTGGAAAAATGAAAGTTTACTTGCCTTTTGTTGATTTTTGTGGAAATAAATTTCTATATCGAAAATTTTAGAAGAAGTAAATAGTTGACACACGATTACTTTGAATATAATAACAATCATATGAATAATTATACTTCGTTCCAGTGACGTAATTGTGATATTCTTTATATATGCCTATTCCCCTGTTCGAGTGTATATTCTTGATGTTTACCTTCTTCTTTGCATAAAACCCCAAAATATTACGTTACTTTGCATTTTTAAACATTCAACTTTAACAGTTCTTTGTGGGGTTTTAAACACAAGTCGAATGAATATTCACTCGCACGTAAATGTGAGAATTGAAAGTCACTTCCTAATGTTACTGGTGCCACGCTTTGAATATCCGATTGCTCCTTTCTGTGTCAAAGATTGACATAATTATATGAGATTAATTTAGAAAAAATACAATTTTAAAGAGTAATTTCACGTAATTTGGTTATTTAATTATAATTATATGCAGACTAAACTTTCATGATGGACAATAACTTTATGTATCAGAAATAATACAAAATTGATATTTTGATTAAAAAGACCTGAAACAGTTGAAGTAAAATTAGTGTTACACAAAACGAAAAGGGAAAAGGTAACCGATAAGCCGATTGTTTGATGCTTTTCGATTAATTACATTTTAGATATTAAAGACAGTTGAAGTAAACATAGTGTAACAAAAACCTTTAGAAAAAAAATAACCGATAATCCGAACGTTTGATGCTTTCCGATTAATTACATTTTAGATATAAAAGACAGTTGAAGTAAACTTAGTGTAACAAAAACCTTAAGAAAAAAAAACCGATAATCCCAATGTTTGATGCTTATCGATTAGTTACATTTTGAGATAAATTATTGTGGATAGCTCGGATTGTAACAACTTGCCATAAACGTTAGAAAAGCCAATAGAACATCCAATCTAATCGGTGCTTTGGTTAATACGTCAAATTGCTCGTGCTGGAACGACAGTTGTGTTTATGATCAATACAGCATCAGCAACCGGGGATGATCTGGCGCTATATCTGTCCACATAATGAATAATGCCTCTCGTGCCGCTTACACGAATCATGGAAAATGTTATTACTGCTAAAGCACCCTAGGTGACCCTTTGGGGTCCCGAGGCAAGATACTAGCGCTAATAATATTTCATGATATTTCCTCTTTTCACGGTATGCCCGCGTCTTTGAATGTAAAGAAAATTGATTTTCTTCACTCGGCAAGTTTTGGTGTAAAAGAAAATGACAAGAAACGTCTATATGGTAATGGAACCATCATTTCCAATTGAAAATCTAATTGCTATAATAAAAGTAACACTGCGTAGTTCGCCAAGCATAAATTACGTGATGAAATTCTTGCTTAAATTCACATCTTAAACAGGGAATAATCTCGTCTGTTCAAAGAAGGATACAGTAATGAAATATTGGATGATAGCTTAACAAAATCCATCGACAGAATGAATTATTACATGCAAAACGTGATCTAAATCAAACATTTATTTTCCACAACTGCCGCGGAGGGTTATTAATCGTTGTGGGGTGCAATGTGTTTGACGTAGACAATTTATTAAGTGAGCCAGAGAGTAATTACATTATTTTGTATTTGCTTGTCTCTGATATTCTTTATCTGTTTTTGAGATTAGTTTGTTTTGACGTCTTTTACGTGCGAGAACATATGATAGACTTGCCTACTAATTGAAACATTTTCTGTTTTCTTTCTTGTCGTGAAAAATTGGAATACATTTATAAGATTAATTTAACAGACAGGCAAGACCGCACTCTAACACAACTGCTAGTGACTACGATTAACGACTAAGCGGAAATCATAGGGTAACAATGATTACATAGCCATTCAAAAATTTTGGATGTTTTGATATTAATAACGGTGCATTTGAAGAGTAAAAACAAGTCAATACAATTATTAAGATTTTGATTTGTTTTTCGAGACTGGAAAAGAGAAATTATATATTGGAGTTTGTTTAGAAAGTCACTTTAACGAGCAGCTGCAAATAATGTCATTATAGATTAGACAAGAAAAATTTGATGTTTTTGTGCCGAAATAACTCAGTTTGATCAGAAATGAGACAAAGATACAAAGAGTACGCGATATTATAAGAAAATCTAACGATACAATAGGCAATGTCCATATTTTGCACAATGTTAGAAATCGGATTGTATATTTTATATTAGTTATTTTTACAGAATGTAGCTTAATCTATGACAATGTGTACTTGATAGCACGATACTTCAACTAAAGTTCTGACATTTGTCGTAGATAATGTGTAGGTTAAACACAAGTACTATATAATAGGTCAGGAATTCGAAAGAGTTTATTTTGTAAGGTCGCCATAAGGTGCCATTTTCAAAGCAAAGTATCATTATAGTTGTTTCAGAGTTGAGTGCAAATAGTTTTAGATTCCAAGTTAACATAGCTTCCATTAAAGCCAAAGATGCTAAAATAAAGTCATTCAACTGTTAATCTGTAACTATATACTGTCCCTTATCTAACTGAAAAAAACCATTTAACTACAAGCTCGCGTAAACAAGAAGTTATATACCATAAGAACCAAATGACGGAATCAGGATTCCTGACGAAAAGCCTATAATTACAATCAGGGTCAGCATATGCATATATAAAAATATGAGAAGAATAGAATTAAAGGTAAAATTTTGAATGGACTTTTAATGTATTCAAATTGTTTACTCTCGATTTCGTAACAAACTATGACAAAAAGCGCCGGTTTTTGCGATGCTTTTTCCTTACTGTCCGACTGTAGTTCTGTACGTTACGTTGTCGTGCTGTCGTGTTGTTGTAATCACCCTGCGTTTATTATGCTGTCGTGATATTGCTTTCTATATTTACAACATGACAGTTCTCTGCTGAGATTTTTATTCAAATTTAACTGTGAAATCTCAGACATTGACTAGTAGATTACCATGATGAAATTCGATGAGTTGGTGCAAGATGAATACATTTTAAAACTTTTCAGGGATGCTGCATCGTGGTGAATACTCGTTCTCTTTTTGGAACTGTCTGATTTATAATCTTCACAAATTACATGTACATGTGTAGTAATATATTAGTTCTTTTGCTAATGTTCAAAAATGTCTTTTCCAATGTGCTTGCACTCTTTTTCGTTTAGAGGCATTTACAATACTCAGTAAAAGGTTACAGTATTATGGTTTAAAAGCCATAAAGCAACAATAAAATCATGAATAAAATCTTCTAGGCTTGAAAAATAAGTCAGCACTTATCAGAATATTAAAACTTAAAGAAAGTACATGTATATATTAACGAATTGTGACATAACCGTGTTTTACGAAAAAATCATAATAAATTAACAAAATATGCATTTAAAGCAAAACACAATTTTGTGTACAATGTCAAAAATGTAGACATTTAGAGCATGTCGTATCAAGTTGAAGATTATTAGCAATTACCCCCCTCAATAAATCGGCAAACATATGTGTGCGGTAGAAAACAAGTCATGCAACCCACCCACCCCCCTCCGGTTTCACCCAGGCTACGGTCCTGATTAAAGCGGTTCTGAGCTATAACATCATCGGTTTGATTTGAACAACTGAATATTTACAGATACATGTACAAAAATCATACAATTCGACAATTCAAGTGTCATGATCATTTAACAACATACACACAACTTACATTTACACATGCGAAAACGTACAATTTAAAGAGAACGGTTAATTTTACACAACTGCATTATACTAGTTTTAATTATGTTTGCTGCGAAACAAACAGTTAGGAAATGTTTTTATCGCCGAAAAATGTGATAAAAAATTAATTAAGTTGGTCAAATTTCAACAAAAACTGTAAGCCTCTAACGCCTGATCAAAAACAACAGTTTGTACTCAACAAAAAGTAAAATTGGACGTTTGCTGTATACAATATGATTATTCCTCATAGACTTTAGTTTGAACCTCATTGTTAACGAGACTCCATGCAAAGTTATATTTTATATTCTTTATAACATGTGAAACAACTGTGGACGCTTAGTTGTGGAATATAATTCAATATCTTATTGTACCGACATACATCTAATGTGGACGCTTAGTTGTGGAATACTGTTTAATATCTTATCGTACCGACATATATCTTATGTGGACGCTTAGTTGTGGAATATAATTCAATATCTTATCGTAACGACATACATCTTATGTGGACGCTTAGTTGTGGAATACTGTTTTATATCAGATCGTACCGACATATATCTTATGTGGACGCTTAGTTGTGGAATACTGTTTAATATCTTATCGTACCGACATACATCTTATGTGGACGCTTAGTTGTGAATTATAGTTTAACATCTTATCTTTCCGACATACATCTTATGTGGACGCTTAGTTGTGAAATATAGTTTATTATCTTATCGTACCGACATATATCTTATGTGGACGCATAGTTTAACATCTTATCTTTCCGACATACATCTTATGTGAACGCTTGGTTGTGGAATATAGTTTATTATCTTATCGTAACGACATATATCTTATGTGGACGCTTAGTTGTGGAATATAGTTTAATATCTTATCGTACCGACAAACATCTGATGTGGACGCTTAGTTGTGAAATATAGTTTATTATCTTATCGTACCGACATATATCTAACTTACAAAAGGAAGAATGACACCTGAATCAACGGCATTGACAGCTAAAGAAAACACAAATCACAAGTGCAATAAAAACACATCAAACATCACGGGTATGTTGGAGGACAGCTACAATGTACCGTCACAGAACACTTTAGGATAATTGAATTAAAGCATACAAGACCATTCATGTAGTCTTTTTTTTTCTTAAAGGAATAAAATGTGAACTATATTTTTAAAAAGCACAATTTTTCAACGAAGTCGTCACGAAAGCGAAACAGAGTGTGAAGCTACGAAAGACTTGACGCTTCTTGCCTACTTGTTTTTGTGTCCGCTTCTCTCTTTCTGCACTGTTTTCCTTTAGACTTTCGTAACTATATCGGTGATATATATGCTGGTAGTGATGTACTTCTTGTTTCACTATGAAAACGGTTGCCAACTACAGGATTGACACGGAAACATCACGGCGGGTGACACATGTATAGCAGGAAACGCTTACTCCTTCGCGGACACCTTGTTTCACTGTTAGTTTTAAACAGAAGTTCATTATATTCCTTTTTAATTCAATCATTGGATTTTTTTGGCACGTCCACCATTTTCTCTTTTTGCCAATGTTCCTTGGACTTGTGTCTTTTGACTATCATCTAGTTGTTCGTATTCACAAATCAAGTAATTATGTAAACTTCGTATTTTCGACTTCTTAGAAAACGATAGGACACATTTCAACTAACCTTGGTACACTGTAAGAAGCATCCTCCGGTGATGAACATTTACATGTGTTCAGGTTCAAGAGTTTGGCCCGTTGGAGCGCTATTAGGGGACAAATACAGGGGGAATTGCTCGTGAGCCACAGGGCGTGATAGAAATTTGTCTTGGTGTTTTTTGTTTGTTCTTTTGGTCTACGTTCGATATGTGAGCACTATATTTCCTAAATTGGTTGGTTATTTTTGGTATTTTTAATAAGATATTTTGATTATTCAAATTATTGTTATTATAATTGATGATCACGAAGAAACAAACGCCCATAACTTAATTAGTTTGTGTTCATTTATTGAGTAAGAACATATAAGTTTGATATACATGTACATCCCGGCTGCTTCAAATCTAAGACGTTAAGATTATGTAATCTTCTCGCTCCCTGATAGGCACTCAGCATGCATGGATAGGAGGATCAGTGGTTGACTCGGAGTCAGGCTAATGTGAACGAAAGAAGTATCATGTTAATGTGACTGCGGCGTGATGTTTCAGTGAAACAGCGCTATAAAGTCGCCATCAGTGCGTACTGTCACTAGCAAACATCGTCTCGATATGACCTAGACATGAGTAAGAGGGACGTTTAACCCCCAACAAACAAACAAACTCAATTTAATTGTTTACCTACCGCACCAGTCATGCTGTCATGTCACACAAATTAAACACCATGATTCAAAAACCTTAAACATCAACAACATTGTTTAGCGGATAATACAGGTAGTCAGTATTCACCGTTCAAACTTTAAACAATATCGGGAGTAACGGCAACTAAATAGTTCTAATATTAACAATGCCCTGATTAGTGGTTGAGTGAATCAATGTAAAATAGTTCCTAAAAGACGTCAAACCAATTACTAACATACAGACGTTCACAATAAAATAGAACCCCGAGTCGGGAGCACGTTACGTATTATATGTCAATTTACCCGTGTTCATTTTATGGCTGCTGCTTGATTTCTGCAATAACGAGATACTGTTGCAAACAGATTCTGTTAATCTTTTAGTCTCTTCTCAAAACAAATATATAATGAATGTAGCTGTCCGAAGGAATTATAGATTTTACTTCACAAGTCCTAGCTTCACCATCAGCAGCGATATATTTGTAATACTTATTACAACGCGTTTTAATAGATATCACACGCACGCACGAAAACACAACTAGAAATTATTCAGTGATATCGATAAATAATAAAAAAAAAACAGAATCTTGAAATTAATAAATAAAAACATATACTGTCACGAATTAAAAGTTAAAGTCACAATGTGGTGTTTAAGTATACCTTTAAAGGTCATTTTAGTCAGATCGACTTCTAGTAAAACATTTGAATACTTTGATTGTTTGGCTTGTCTTTTGTAAGGCGTGTTTGTACTACGTTTATACTTCGTCTAGACTTCTTTGTTACATGTACAAGTGTTACACATATACAAACTTAAAAACTGAAATCAATATCATAACTTATTGACGAAAAACATTGACATGTGTCAGCGAACCTCGTCCAAGATGACAGTATTCGCTTCTGGGATCAAATTGAACTAGTTAACAACAAAATAAATAGTCGTAATTACGAGATAAAATTCGTAATTTATCCCGTAATTAAGACTTTAGATATCGCAGTTGCGACTTTCATTATTTTAAATCTTATTCGAATTGTCATGTGCTTTGTTTTGATTCTTGAATTTATTTATGTCCTCGTGTTGTGCATTTTTATGTACCTTAGCGTTATCATTAAAATCTTGAAATCTTGAATTGACTCCAAAAGGCTTTCTAATGATTGAAAAATCTGAATACTTTAGAATTTAAAGGAGAATTATTGTTTGATTAAACGTCATTATTGTTTTGTTAGCATCCTGACTGGTGTAAATAAAGCGATCGTGCTTAACAGTGAGTAGAATGCATTTATAAATCAATGAAAGTATCAAAGAATGTTATCAACCAGAAATGCACGATCCGTGATGACCTTGCCATTGACTCGAAGCATGGGAATAAATCAAAACACACTTTCTTCACTTGAATGATTCGACTGGGTTAAACATCAAATCTTAACCTTTACTCTCGTTATTGTAAATTGAATTACGGGAATTTCAAATATGTCAAAAATGATGTGCATACAAATAAATGAAAAAATCAGGGTCTTATGGTTATTGCAAAGTGACTTTAATTTTGAGGGGTTAAGGTAAAACAAGAAGAAATAGGATTAACAGAACAAAGTTTGTTTGTTTATTGGGTTTTAGCTTCCCTTTACCTCATGTATAGGTCATATTGAGACAGTGTCTGCTAGCGACAGTGCACACTTATGGGGACTTTATAGTGCTGTCTCACTGAAATATCATAACGCAGACACATTGACATGATACTTCACTCTATCACATTATCCTGAAACCGAGCCAACCAGTCCCCTTCCTACACAGTAATGCTGGGTGCTTAGCAGGGAGCGAGAATATTGCCTAATTTTTAAGTTTTAGGTTTTGACCCGACCAGGATTCGATCCCACGACCGATGATTCTAGCACCAGTCTACCAGCACGAAGCGAGCGTCCTAACTACTGGGCCACCGCGCTGGTCAACAGAACAAAGGCTATTGACTAACAAACAATAGCCTCACCAAAAGGTCACCAAAACGTCATCATCAGAATGAACGTGCCAACGTGGGAATTTGAAAACGACGTCAAGCCAATCAACTGAATGATAGCACCTCGCTCACGAGCCGAAGTCAAGAAACAAATCTAAGAGTAGAATAAAGTGTCATTGTTTTTTGTTAACTTCCTGTAAATTTTAGATTTGCGTAATCTGTCCTATCAATAGGTGTATAATTCCAATTGAGAAGGTTTATACATTGTACCTGCCTAGCCCCTCACTCTCACTGTACATGTATATTGGCATTTATTTTCTCCGTGATGTCTATTGATTCTTGTTTCACGTTGTTTCAATATTCGCTGTAAAATGAACAGTCAAAGGGCTACTCAGCCATCAGGCATAAATCAAATATGCTCTAGGTTGAAATTTAAGCAACATTTACCGTCGTTATATCGGGCTCGGCCTAAATCATCAGCATGGCCACCTCGGAGCCAACCGTGTACACACATTTTTTAACTTTGTGTTATAAAAATATAGCAATAGAAACACGGGTATGTTGATTTTCTTCACGATCATTATTGTTGTGTTCACCGTTTCTAGGTCATTATGTTTTTTTTCTAGATCAATGTAACACACTTGATTGCGGTGACCATGGCGTGTGTTTTTTTTCTCGATCAATGTAACACACTTGATTGCGGTGACCATGGCGTGTGTTTTTTTTCTAGATCAATGTAACACACTTGATTGCGGTGACCATGGCGTGTGTTTTTTTTCTAGATCAATGTAACACACTTGATTGTGGTGACCATGGCGTGTGTTTTTATGAACGGTGTCACACGAACTAATTGATGAAGGCCGTCTCTTCCGTTCTGCGGCAGACCTACAGTTATTATTATGGGAGTGACTTTAGACAAACAAGTCCAGATATGTGAACAGGTAAAATACTTACACCTACAAACTAACTTTATACTTGTTGTGAATCGTTCCGAATTATTAATAGCTTGGAGTAGAATTAACAACCGTATTTGAAAACCATAAAAGGAAAGACTTTAAGTCGAAACTTGATGTACATGTACTTAAAAACAAACAATTCGTCCTTTTTTTGTTTTTGTTTTTGTTTTTGTTTTTTTATTTTATTTTTTTTTTTTTTAAATATTTGGAGCTTCATATATGTGCGAGAGTGTGTACGTGTGTGAAAGGGGTATGAGTGGGTTGGCCGATGGGTAGAAGAAACATAAAAAAAATTGGTGTTTATTTTGTAGCTGAATTCTGAACATGGACATGCTTATGGCCGGGAGGTCGTGAAATCTGTTATTTTTTGAAAGCAAACGTTAGCTGCACTCAATAAAACACTATTACATGATGTAAATATTTATAATGTTATATGTATAGAAGTCTCTGGGATTGTTTGTGTAACAGCAGTTTGAATTTCGTCGTGTTAATGTCTTTCTGAATTATTGCGATAAATTAAACTCTCAACGACAGGACAAAAGTTTAGAGACATCAGGGATTATAATTTAAACAAAAAGAGGTCAAACGGAGAAGGGCGTGTCCTTGGATTGGTCTTATCGCCTACTCTCCTACCAAACTTAGATAAGACAATATCGACTTTAAGATAAACATTCCCTCCAAAGGATTTGCCGATCTCTCCCCAGCTTCTAAGTCTGACCTTCAGTCCAAGTCAATGGTTAGCACAAGAGAGTTTATATCGATACATCCTAAAGTGTTTTATAGAAATTGGTTTATTGTCAAAGTGTACTCAACAGAACAAACAATATCTTAAACAAAAGATGAGTGGAATCAACTAAACGAGAGACATTGACAAACAAACAATAGCTGCGTTAAACAATTCAGCACAAGAACCATAATTTTGAAACTAAAACAGATATTTAGTGAAAACTTAACCTCGGTCACTGAAGCATGACATAAAGTAAAGGTCAGATAAAAGGTCAAACTTTAGTTTCTACCACTACCAAGTGGGTGGTAAAGAAAAAATACACTTGGTATAATGAAGACTGAACCTAATGTTAACTGTCAACTTCATGTACAAAGCCTTGCCGTTTAGAGATTAATTACCGTTTTGTGTGACAATACGCCCGAGAAGAACTTTGCAACCAACGAAAACGTCAAAATACATCAACGGAATAATGCAGTAAATACATACGAAAAACCAAGACGATATTCAAAAGTCGAAAAGGAAAATAAAAGGAAAACGGAGGGCGCAGACAGAAAAAGGAACAAACACAAATTCATTTACCTAAAAATGAAACATCACGAACTCCTATAATACAAAAAAAACTAGAAGCGAAATCAGGTGCTAGCGGTTGAGTAAGCGTTTCCTGCTACACATGTGTCATCCGCCGCGACGTGACACTACTTATGCATAAGAAAATACAATAACTTGTACGAAATGTAAGGCCAACATCAGCGCGGAAGAAGAGTGCATAGGCGAAGGGTCAAATCACAAAAATTTCAAAAAACATATATTACAAAAAATAACATGAACCATTATATAATATAAATGAGTAATCAACTCATTGATTTGATGGAAATGTTTTCACACCCGTATACACTTAAATGAATATATCTACAGAAGGATGATTGTTCATA
>JAUMGZ010212339.1:0-11890 GCA_032359645.1 Pododesmus macrochisma | reverse complement strand
TTGACAGAGTTGATAATCAATTATACATTTTAATGTAATTCATTGTTAGCAATCTTTGTAAGGATCATTTTGATACCAAACTTATATAGATATCAAACTCAATCACAAAGTTACGCGGCAAAGTAGACAATAATTGAGGGGTTAATTGTTTTTAATATTTTCAAAATGTAACATTATCTCCCAGTTCCAGAGAGTGTTTAATCCTTTTCTTTGTATAGAATATTGAATAATACCATAATGTATAAGTACATGAAGTTTTATTAGATTGCATATCCGTGAAAAGTGTCATTTAGCACTCTAAAGTTCTAAAAAAAGATATATATCAAAAATCTCAACATTTATTTTCTCTGAAAAAATAACTTTGGTAGTAGGGATTGCTATTATAGAAGCTCAATGATAACAGTCCATCAATTCGCGACTTTTCATTATCTTAGACAGACCTTTAAATGGGAAATGTTCAAGCTTTTCCTTAATACACCCCCTTGTTGAACACCTTCATATTTTTCGTTGGTCAACATTTTCAAGGTTTTAAATTTCTGGGGAATTTATTTTAACATATAGCATTTACAGGTATATGGACTAGACCACTCTACAATAGATTATAAAATATGTAGGTAGGTAAAACATTCATTTCGGATTTCAAAGCTAGAAAGTAGAGAGCTGGAAAGATGGATACATAGAAAGTATGTTCCCTCAGAAAATGCACCATCTGCCTGAAATACAACGAATCTGGTCTCACTTGCCTTCAAAACAGAGCAAGGTTATCACTCATATTGAAGCACAATTTGTATTGTTCACTCTATTGTAGTCAATTATTTCATAACTGTCATTAAATCAGATTCTAGCATATCCAAACCTAGGCGTTTAAAATTTTCATCTCTAAATGATGAAGATTGTAAGTCATGGACAGGTTGGACAGTGAAAGAGTTTAGAAATATTCATGACATGTGTTCCCCTCTATTGGTAAAATGTAGATGCATAACAACAGAGAATGCTTTGCTTCTCTTTAAGGCTAAAAAGAAAACCAACATATCTTGGTCACAGCTTAGTACACTTATAGGGGTATCAAAAGCCAGTATTTCCAGGATATTTCATTTGGTGGCATCTGCTATCCACCGGAAATTGTGCCCGTGTTCTTAGGCAGTAAGCACATTAACCGTGAATCTGCTAAAACACATAATACTATTTTCACTCGTATGTTTTATGGTGATAAAGTCACAGTCGTCCTAGATGGAACGTACATATATGTACAAAAGAGTAATGACCATCAACTCCAACGCTCTTCATATTCAGGGCAAAAAAAACGTAACTTGGTTAAGTTTATGAGTATTGTGTTTCCTGACGGGTATGTTCTTGATACCATTGGCCCTTTCTACGGAACTGATAATGATGCTAAAATCACTACAACAATTATTGACACCATCAGTGAGTTGCGCACATGGTTAAATGAAAGTGACATATTCATTGTCGATAGGGGTTTTTGTGATGTGCTAGAGATGTTAGAGGCTTCTGGGTTCGAATCCCACATGCCCTCTTACTTAAAAGCAGGGCAATCCCAACATGAAAGTAGTGATGCAAATAACGATCGAAGGTGCACAAAAACTCGGTGGGTTGTTGAAAGTTATCATGGTCGCTTAAAACAGTGGAGGTTATTTAAAGAGCAATTGTCCTCCAATTTCTTTTTAAATATCATTTGTGAGTTAGTCCAAATCACAACTGCTTGTTTGAATGGCATAAGAGGGCCAATCTATAAACCAAATCCTGAGAGAAATGAAAGAGATATGAAATTAGCAACTAGGATGCAATCTAGCATGGCTTTGCAAAGCAATCTTGCTCAGAGAGTAAAAGAAGAACCAGAATTAAATTAAAGGTGCAAAGCAGAATGGCAAAAGCTTGATGCAGTTGCCTTTGATTTTCCACCAATTGACGTAGAATATCTGGAAACAGTAGCATGAGGTACCTACTAAATTAAGCAAGCCCCTGGCTATATTGCTGAATATCTGACACCTGAGGGGGATTATGAAATGTGGGCTTATAAACACTCTGATGACCTTATAGGGGTGCAGATAAGATCACGACACAAGTCCCAAACAAAGTACAATGTATTGATTCAATATGATGGCAGTGTTAAAAGTGATCCATTGATCCAATGTCCAACGGGAATAAGAACAATTGGTATGTGTGTCCATACAGCCAGTGTTCTGTACTATCTCGGGTACATTGTACATCATTCATCAAATAAATGTATGCTTCCACAAGCAAGAAAGTTTAAGCTGTCCATAAAATGAAATTCAATTGTGTGTATTGTCTTATTTGTTAGTATTAACATACACACTACTGAATAAAAAAAAAAAAAAAAAAATAAAAATCTCCGCAGTGTGCTATCACCTTGACTTGGTTGTAGAGCTTAAATTTATTTTTTAAAATAAGCATATTTATGTTTATCACAAAATAAGCTTAATATATATATTTATATATTTGTACTTTTTTCATTATTGTATGCACTGGCTTTACATAAAGATATTTTTTTTTTTCAAAAACATAGGTTTGTTATTAGTTTGATGCCGTTTAGGATTTGTATGAGAAAAGTCCACCTTGGACCTTCGGTTCAGATGGACTAAAAACACCATTGGGAGTGGGTCCAATATATTTTAAACTATGGCTTTGTCGAGTTTATTATGCTATTACCGATAATTATTGATAAACAAGCTGCTATATATCCAACAAGGATGCTTTTTGCTGCTTACATATTAAGGACAAGATATATAACAATTTTAAGCATACGTCAGTTGACTTTATACAATTTCTAATAACAAATGTTTAAAGTACGGAAAAAGGGGGTTCGACAAGGATACCCATTATTGCTAAAAATTGTACGATTTTATTCAATACTCTTCTTTAACCTGTTAAACTAAACTTAATCATGTGTATATCAGAACAAAATCGAAGGTTGGAAGGTATTCAACAAGGATGTCTTTTATGGCTTAAAAATAAACAAAATATATGTGTAAACAACCTAATAATATTTGAATTCATTTAAATAATTGTTTCTAACAATTTAAAAAAGTTTACACCCGTATATTTAAAATTTGACGAAGAAAGTAGAACAAAACCCCAAAACACACATAAAGCAAAATAATGAACATGTTTCAAATATCATTCAGTAAAAATATTTTCCCGGAAAATTTTCAGAAGTTTTACTTTTACAAATTAAAGACAATAGCTAAAGGATGTTTTCTAAAAATTAAAAAGTGTTGAACACTCTCTATAAATTAGTGAAATTCCCAAATCAAATTGCACCTTGAAAAATTTCGGGTGAAATTTTCATGAAATTTTGACATGTAATAAGGCCTAAAACATACAATTTGTACTTAAACCAATCACTTTGGGTATTAAAATAATACTAACAATATAGAGCTGATTATATGAAATGATTTTGTTAAACTTTATCATTTTTTGTTAAGTTATACTTTAGAATATATGAGTACTATTTTTTCAGTCAAGGAATTAAACAAGGAGCCCTAATTTGAGTTATATTTGATTTTTTAAAAAACAAAGTGCATTTTCAATAGACACAAGTTAGAGGCATACAACATGCAAAGTTAGAGACAAATTGGAATGTGGGCGCTCGTGGAACCCCACCTTTCAAAATCTTTTTTTAAACTAGAAGGTCTAGTGCTTAATGCTTTGGTTTAAAGTAATTTTAGGGCATTGAGAACCAACTTTTTTTAAGGCATTATACTACGATCAAAAGTTTTTAAATGCCAAAAATTTACATATAGGCCCATTTAATCCAGATAGACGTTGTTTCTAGAAAAAAAATCATCCTAACATGTTGCAACATTATATTTTTGTAAGTGTCAGAATAGTGTCCGTATCGTTTCAGTGAAGAGTCTTTTGTTTACAATTTCTGTTCTAATTTGAAAATATTGTCTTTATAATTTCATAAATATAATGTCGTTTAGTTTAAATTTTGAAAAGTAAAAATGGTTTAATCAACAACGAGGACAATGCATTCTGTTTAACAATGTTTAATCCCGTTACTAATAAATAAATAAATTCATAAAATGAGGCGACAGTCCAGTAAAACACAATCATTGGAACAAATGATTCTCAGAACCACAATAATTTGAAAGAGACAAAGAGTGGCAATTTGACAACAAACATTTTCCTTCTTGGCAGATTATATTTTCAAGGTTTTTTTGCAGAAATATTGGTATCGCTGCATGCAACACAGCGGCCAGGATAGGTGGAATTGTAGCACCACAGCTTGTATATCTTGTAAGTAGTCTTAAGAATAGTGGTGGCTGGTTTGTTGGTTTTATTGGAGTTTAACACACTTATTGTTCACATTCCGACAGTGTCTACTTATGACAGTGCGCAGTCATGGCGACTTGATACTGTTGTCCCACTGAAATATATGGAACGCCAAATTATCTTCAAATAATTATATATCTATCTTTAATTCAATTGAACCTATCTTAAATTAATTTGTAACTAATTGTAATTGTGTTCATTTTTCTATGTGCGTCCCGTTTTCCTTTTATTTGCCAATGTCCATGGACTTTTTTGAATATGGTCTTTGGTTTTAGTCCATCTGAACAAAAGGTCCAAGGTGGACTTTTCTCATGCAAATCCCGTCCGTCGCTCGTCGTCGTCGTAAACTTTTCACATCTTCTCCAAAACGACTGGACCAATTTAATCCAAACTTGGTAGAAAGTATCCCGAGGGGAAGGGGATTCAGATTTGTTCAAGGAGCTGGACCACTAGGGGAAAAGGGTGGGGGGATTTGACAAAATCTTCTAATAATCTAGAAGGCCTAGAGCTTAATGTTTTGGTATGTAGTAACTTTAGGACATGGAGAACCAAGTTTGTTTAAGGCGTCACTCTAGGGTCAAAAATACGTTACGCGTTTTGGGGTCAAATTTCAACACTATAGAAAATGTGTTAACTTTTCATATTTTCGAATTCTTCTCCAAAACTACTGGACCATTTTCATCAATACTTAGTAGGGTGTATTCCTAGGGGAAGGGGATTCAGATTTTTTTCAAATGAAAGGGCCCTCAGGGGGCGTCATGTTGTGGTCCAAAGGGGGACAATTTTACAAAATTTTAAAAATCTTCTTGTAAACTAGAAGGCCTAGAGCCTAATGCTTTTGGTATGTATTAACATTAGGACACGGAGAACCAAGTTTGGGGTCAAAGTTCAACACTATATATGTATACATCAAACATGTTAACTTTTCACATTTTCGACTTCTTGTCCAAAACAACTGGACAAATTCATCCAAACTTGTTAGGAAGTATCCCTATGGTAAGGGAAGTCACATTTGTTCAAATGATGGAACAAGGCCCCCAGGAGGCGCCACTTTAAGGTCCAAAAGGAGGGAAATTTGACAAAATTTTAAAATCTTCTAATAAACTAGATGGCCTAGAGCTTAATGTTTTGGTATGTAACTTTAGGGCATGGAGAACCAAGTTTGTAAAAGGTGTGACCCTGGGAAAAAATTAGGTTACTCGTTTTAGGGTCAAAGTTCAACAC
Source organism: Pododesmus macrochisma (assembly GCA_032359645.1). Lineage (NCBI taxonomy): Eukaryota > Metazoa > Mollusca > Bivalvia > Pectinida > Anomiidae > Pododesmus > Pododesmus macrochisma. The sequence goes on along the minus strand of JAUMGZ010212339.1, from coordinate 6,349 downwards.
TATTGACTATAGCAAATTTGTTAACTTCACTTTTTTAACTTCTTGTCCAAACTTGTAAGAAGTCATCCCCAGGGAGAAGGGAGTTCAGATTTGTTCAAATGATGGGGATCAGACCCCATGGGTGCCACTATAGGGGCTATAATGGGTAAAATTTGACAAAATATCAAAAAATCGTCTTCTAATAAACTAGATGGCCTAGAGCCTAATGCGTTGGTTTGTAGTTACTGAAGGGCATGGAGAACAAAGTTTGTTCATGGCGTGATCCTTGGGTAAAAAAAAGGTTACACATTCTGAGGTCAAAGTTAAACACTATATATATAGCAAATACTTTTTTATGATACTTTTTCACACTTGCGACTTCTTGTCAAACACTACTGGACCAATTTCACCGAAACTTGGAAGATGTCATCCTTAGGGGAAGAGGATTCAGATTTATTCAAATGATGGGGCTCAGTACCCAAGGAGGGTCACTTGGAGCCTATAAGGGGAAAATTTGATAAAATTTCAAAAATCTTCTTATAAACTAGAAGGCCTGGTGCTTAATGCTTTGGTTTGAAGTAACTTTAGGGCATGGAGAACCAACTTTGTTCAAGGCATGACCCTAGGGTCAAAAGTTTTCAAATGTTAAATGGGCCTCTTGTCATATTTACTTCTTTACTGAAATGGAATGTATTGGATTTTAATGTTAATAACTCAAGTAATAAAAATATCATTAACTACTCCTAGTTATGCTGGGGATGTTTCTATAATAATATATTGACTAGCATTCACGATTAACGAATCGAAGTATTCTGTTCTAAGAGAAACTTTAAAGAGATAAAAACATTCGTGATAAAAAGTTATTTTTTACAAATATTGTCACTCCTATGTTCTTTTTTTCACAGAGCAAAGTATCGGAGCCATTCCCCTTCGCCATATTTGGAACACTGGCCATAATTGCCGGATTTCTTATATTTGTGCTTCCTGAAACTGCCGGTAATCCTTTGACCGACGGACTGAAAGACCAGACAATCACTGTTAATGGCGATCATCATTTCTGCGAAAACGGAAAGGATGAACTTAAAGAAATCAAACTGAAATTAAAAGAAGAAAATGATACACATGGAAAAGGATTTAATGTGTAAATCAATCAACTCAGAATATTTACTATATAACGTTTTGGTATATTTCATATTATATCTTAAATTGTCCCATTGCATTTACATATTAAAGAAGAATTTTATATCTAAAAATATTTGTGTTTGTTTTCTTTAAAATGAACACATATTATGTTCAGTTAATGGATCATTCGTTCACGGTAAGCAAAGCGTTATTGAGAGTACGTTTGAAGAATGGATCGAAAATACGAATAAGCCAAGTGACAGGGTTCTGGTAGTGAGAACAAGCTCTTGGATATTGAATTAGCTATGACAGATTCCCATGTAAAGTTCGATAAGAGTAGGCGGAAACGCCGTTGCATGGGCTCATCCTTCTTTCTGAACTATCTCTATTACTTTTATTTCCCGTTCCTGTCACCGCTTATCTTCCTGTCCTCTCTTTTGGTTTTTCTCTTTGGTCTTTTGTCACGATATCGGTGAAGTGACGTTGAGCCCTAATTAAACAAACAAACAAAGGATGAGGTGGGTATATGCTGTCTAAGAATGAGAAGTTGAATAGGGGAAAACTGACATGTAAGTCGTCACGTTTGTCATAAAGGTTGGTGGTAATTGTACCATTTGTTTCTTCTGTAGCAGAAGATATAAGTAAAAGGAAGTCGGTGTCAGTTGTGTCTTTAGTTTCGATTTCCGGAGGACATAGAATGTTCAGTTTATCACAGAAATAATTATTCAATAACAAAATATCTTTGTAGCGAAAAGTGAAATTAAAATACCGTGCCAAAGTCTATGTCTTGGAACTGAGTAACTTTTGGATACATTCTGCCTCAAACTAATAAAAATGAGATCTGCTGATAGTTGAGTTCAGTTGTTCCCGATAGGAATTCCAATAGTTTGCTCGAAATCATGGCCTTTGAGTTCAACAAGAGCTTTGTCGAGATTGCAATTCTAAATTCTCAATGAGGCCTTTCTAGTATCCACATCTGATTCAACCCACTTCGTGAATATGCGACATCACAATATGACTACAGATCATTGTAAATGTTTTGAGTATTAGTGAACGAACATCGGAACGAACATTGAGAAGATCCAGCGATATAACTGTGATAATGTTGCTGCTTCTATTCCTCTCCTGTTAATGGTTTTTCTCCTTAGCTCTTTCGTCACCATAACAGTGACATTTTCTTATGGTGACACATGCTTCTTTTTAAACAGTGGTAAGGGCTGCCATACACCGGAATGACACGGGAGCATCGCGGCGGGTGACACATGTGTAGCAGGAAACGCTTACCATATCGCGAGCACCTAGTTTCGCTTCTAGTTTTTTAATAGAAGTTCATGATGTTTCCTTTGTTAGTTAAAAAAAATTTCATTTTGGTTATTTTTTTCTGTGTGCGTCAAAAGTTTCCTTTTGTTTGCCAATGTCCATGGACTTGCGGCTTAAGAATATCGTCTTAGTTTTTCGAATTACTACTTTGTGTGGATGTTTGTGTAGTAAAGGAATCCAGTATAGAGCAGGAGGATCAGAGTTGTCCTCTATAAACGTTATTCCAAAGGAAGAAACAATAGTATTACGATTAGTCAATTTCTCATCGACATCTCATCTTTGCTCAATGTTTTATGTATATATAAGAAGGATTGTCATGTACCCCATCCAAGCCAAATTCCTGAGACAAACATAAAACATATTTATATATAATGTCTTACAAAACATGTCATTAGAAGCTTTGTCTGCTGGAACATCAATTTTTTTTAATCATGGATCTCGGTCAAGTTTTCAATGAAATGTTGTACTCGTTGACCCATGCAGCATTTATATTTGACGTTTCTGACAAAAAGCTGAAATCTTTAACCTATTCCTCGACAGTTTTTTGTTAAGCCCATTTCTTAGAGTATACCTCCACAGAATTCATATTCACTTTCTTACTTCTGTGGGGTTTTTTCCCATGGTGGGAGGTTTGAGTGTCTCAATATGCTGACGGGAAATTGTGTTCCTGGTATTGTGGTTTGATATTGACCGAAGAGAGTTCAACAGGTCAGTGGGATTAATAAGGCTATACCAACCCTGAAACAGGTAGTAAGCAACGCCGAATACATAATATAACTGTCAACTTAGTCAGGTAACATATTGTAGTGGCATATTCTACAAATTGATGTATATTCAGAACTACATTGTACTTGTATTTGACGCGTCTTTTTTTGCACATAACTTTATATGAATTACTATTGTTAAAATCGACTTATTGAAGAATACAAATCACAAGATTTGCCTGCAGTTTGTGTGATTTTAGATTGTTATTAGTATGTTTGTTTAATAACCGACACGAGTAACATGATATATATTCACAAATTAAATACCCTTTGGTGACCCAGTGTTGACCGTCAAAATGCCCTAAAGCTTTTGAAATGTCCATTGAAACCTTGTATTTAGAGGCGCATAGTAAGGTTATTTGATTACAAAATATATACCTGACCTACCCCAAATTAGGTTTTCTCCATTGTGAGTTTATTCATGTGTCAAAGTTACTCTCTTCGGTCAATATCAAACCACAATAAACAATAAGTATAACGGTAGTTTAAGGCGACCAGCTTAATCGTTGGAATTTACAAAGACTTCGGTGATTTCCGGAGGTCAAGTGTCGAATTTTAATTAGGCGGCATCAACAGGAAAATACCCCGATTTCTATCTATTGTTTACTCGATTACATCGCATTTTATATCCATGCAATTGTTATTTCTATTCTAATTTAGGCATTTACTTGACGTTTGTAGCTGATTTTGGATGATTGAAATGTACCGGTTTGGAGAATATTACAGCTTTAACGATTTAATTTATTCGTAATGAGAGATAAATATTACACCAAATATAACTAAGTTTGTGCAGTTAATGAATTAATAACAAATACATAAAATAGTTTAATAATTTTGTTTCTATCATATATCGAGAACTAGATTTTGCTTTCACTCAAATTATTGAAAAGATTATTTTTTATATATAATTGCGTGTGACTTTTTGTCCTTTGTAAACATCGGGATTTCTCACCCCCCCTCATTTGGCTTCATATCTGTTGTTTATATAGATCTTATCTATTCTTAATCAAGTTCAAGTACTTTATTTCCTTTAAGTTTTACAACTTATCAGGTACTGATATGCACAAAGTCAATAAACTAGCTACATGTATAAAACTCATAGTAAGATGTACAACTACACGTAAGGTATGCAAAGTCCCCCTCGTCCCCCTTCTAGTCCGTTAATGACAGTTGAATCGTAGCTTGGCTTTTGGTCATCGATTTTGCTAGTTTGACGTCCTTTTTATTGTTGGCAAACTCTTTGATAAGGGATCGCGTGTTCACGCTAAACAGTGTTGTCAATTATATAATGGTATACAAATCGTCTTTTAACGGCTACAAATGTCATTCTGTTTCAAATACTTGCCTATTTGATTGGTTTACCAATTAAAAGTAAAACATTCCTTCGTGGTATTTAACATATAGTTAAATATTTTTTTTTTAAAAAAAAGGCCATATAATATATGTTACAATTAAAAAAGTTATTATATAAGAAAAGCGAAAAACCAAGACGTTATTCAAAGATACATTTACGACATACACTTAAAAACCAACAAAAATCCAATTATTAATCTAAAAAGGAAACATCTCAGAACTGAAAGAAGGTGCCCGCGAAGTAGCAAACGTTTCCTGCTACACATCAACATGTGTCACCCTCCGCGAAGTTTCCGTTCTTATTTGAATAAAACAAATTAGCAATATGAAAACAAGAAGACGCTCAGTAGCGGAGGCGTTAAAAAAAAACCGTTTTCTTATAACCAAAAAATCTGCCCATTACCATACAAGTTAACAAGTTCAAAAGAGCATGCCTACGAATGTTATAATAATCATTGCAATATTACCCTAGAATGTTCATATTTTCGAATATTAAACAGTATGTTAACTTCAAAGTTTCACCTGAAACCAAATTATATTGGCATTTATTGCCAAATTTGAGGTTTTAATTTTTTTTTTATATTTTTGACTTAAGTTTCTCTCATTTAAATACATTCTGCAATGAATCACCTTTAAGCAATTACTTTTTCTTTTTCTATAGCTAATACTGAGTAGAAAACGGAAGGGGTGAACACAAAATATAGAAAAAGAAACATTACACTAAAAAAAAAACTTACTGACTTCTATCAAAACTAGCAGCTACCACAAAGGACAACTCGAACGTTTTGTTAGAAAAAGAAGCCACCTGAAAGAATAGTGCCGACGTTTTTATTAAACCTAGAAACTGCGTGAAGGACAGTTGAACGTTTTATTAAAACAACAAGCTGCGTGAAGGGGCAGTCGAACGTTTTATTAAACTACAAGCTGCGTGAAATGACAGTCAAACGTTTTCCACAATGAAATACATAATTGTTTTGTATAAACTGATCTGTGGGTTACAACTAAAGCAACAGAAACGTTGTAAGTGAATACTTTATTTATAAACTAGCTGTATAAAGATACGATGTAATTCAAAAGTTAAGATCTGACAGAGACGCATAGTCTTGTTCCGTTCATCCATATCAAAACATAAACACGGAAAACCGAAACGCTTTTTCAAAAGCATTCGTCCGTGGACACTGGAAACCATTAACGATTGATGTTTAAACAATGACTCCTGTTTGTTTTGTATATTTAGATGTTTTAGAATATTGGTTGTTGATTTTGTATTTACGTATTTTTTACCCTTTTCGCCGCCCATACTATTGCCAACACTATAGAAATAAGTATAAGATATACAGGGTGTCGATGCAGGTATCCAAGCGATTAGGTCCATCCCTACCTGCAAGGACCTACATCAACTTCTCTTTGGCGTTATACCTTTTAACATAAAACACCAATATAATATTGGCATGAAAAAGTCTTTTGCAAATCAGGTAATGCTCAGCGCTTTGGATATAAGTAAGAATCACAGAAAGTCGATAAAGGTATCCAAGAGATTGGGTCCATCCCTACATGCAAGGACCTGCGTCATATTCCTTGTGATGTTAAAGCTTGTAACATATTACAACATAATATTACTATTCAAGACTTGCACACACACACACACACACACACACACACACACGCGCGCGCGCACCCACACCCACACATGCTCACTCTCGCGAGCTCATGTCTCATGTGTAGATACAATGAACAACAAACATATATTATTACATAGGACGTACACTACATACATAACTAAGTACGTCATTTTCCTGGAATTTCATTTA
>JAUMGZ010212338.1:0-22346 GCA_032359645.1 Pododesmus macrochisma | reverse complement strand
TCTAGTTCCTTGTGTATTTGTCTAGTTCCTTGTGTATGTGCCTAGTTCCTTGTGTATGTGTCTAGTTCCTTGTGTATTTGTCTAGTTCCTTGTGTATTTGTCTAGTTCCTTGTGGATGTGTCTAGTTCCTTGTGGATGTGTCTAGTTCCTCGTGTAATTGTATTAATCAAGGCTCTCTCTTTCATGACAGGGAACAAAATGCTATTTCCAATATTTGGAACTAAAGATTACTTTTAGAAAACTAACTTGGACTGATACACAAATTCGTGAGATGGAAACGAATAATACTTACAAAAACATCATGTATTCAGGTAATGAAACATTATCCATCCACCTTTCAATTTCAAAATCACCTCCTTTGTGTTGGTAAAAATACGTACAATATACAAAATATTGATAACATTTATATCTATTAAAACTATCTATTCTTAAGACAAGTTGCTTTTTTTCATATCAGAAAGTCTATCACATTGTTGAATTCTCGGGTAAAAGCGTGATTTTGGGGGATTATAACATCGAAACGTACAGAAGTGACCTTGAACTTTAAATAAAAATGTCAACATATATTTTGGAATACACTGTACACATCATGGGTGACAAAATAAAGTGTGTTGATATTCTTCTTCAAAAAGTACCGACGGACCTTACATTCTACCCATGTATAATATAAGGATGATGCAATATGATTTATATCTCTAAAGTCATTAACGGACACTGGATTTTGCGTCTAGATTTCGTGGTATTTCATTTTAACTTTAACATAATTGTTTTGTTGTTGTTGTTCTTTCTTTGTGTTTTTTCCGTTTTCCTTTTATTTACCCATGTCCATGATCTTTTGAATATGGTGGTGGTTTTTCGTATTTACTTCTTTAAAGACACTGCTTTTTGCATGATTTAATACTTTTATGTGTGTCGTGCTGACATATTTCATATAAATAAATCAACTGCATGCAAGTTTCCCAATGGACAGTCAGTTTTATTGCCATAAATTCACCAGAAATTATATATATTCAAATGTTCGGGTCTTTTTACGAATGTTGGTTAATTTTGCTTTATTCTCATTTCAATTTTTTTAAATTAATTTTTCATCAATTTGAACAAAGGAGAATTTAAAAACATATTCCACGTGTTGATATGTTATAATCTCGTGAACTTCCTTGTTAATATAGTTGTAACTGTCCATAATCGCTGGGGGCAAAATATGTACCGTTTGGAAATCCAAAATCTTCATTTACATCTACAATCAAACACGAAAATCCTTGGGCGATATATTTTACGGAGCGTGTATAACAAAAGAAAAGAAAGCGGTTCCGTTTGTAACATCGCTTATAACGCTGTAAATTTTCAGACATTACGGAATCTTCTGATTAAGATAATAAAATCGTGTGACCTGCAGAAATTTGTTAAACAAGGGATATGATGATAGCATTCTTGTCATTTACACCAAAGGTGGCCGCCCTGAAATATTCACCCTTTATCTTCTAACAACTGAATGATGATAGCCTTTTATAGACGACTAATCGAACATATGACTTTTAAGTTCTTTTATCTGATCTTGTTGCTATATCTATGTACAATATCTCCACGATCATCAACTTTCGCCAGGTTTAGGAGACTCATCAATTTAAAGCTATGGCGATTTGTAAACGATATCGGGTTATTGATAAAAGCTAAATTTACATAAATATTTTCTGTAAAAAATGTTTGATCTTTGATGAATCATCCTGACTTTTTTCAGTTGTAATTACTGTATTAAAAATAATCATTATTCAAGAAAACAATCGAACATTTGCCGATGAATGGCAACACATAATTAATAATATAATTGTTCTATAGTTCCGTGATAAAATAGTTATCCACACATTAAGCAGGTTCCTTACGGTCGCGGAAAGTTCTTTTGCTATTTTTCTGCAATATAGTAACGCCTCTGCTTGTTTGTTTGAGTTTCTTTGAAAACTAAAATGACCGTTTTTAAAATGAGGATAAATTATTCAGGTATCAGATATCAAAAGAAACATGACACGAGCTTTGCATGGTGAATTGTGACTTACTGATGGTGCTGATAAAACTCAAGCAAAACCTTAAGGCACGGTAAGTGAAATTATTTTAATAAACGCTCATATTTAAAGCCATAAAGAAGAAATTTATAGGCGCTAACTACATTAAAGAAAGCCTTGTATGGATAAACAATTTGATAAAATTCTATATATATTTTAAGAAGGTAAATATTAATAACTTGATCAGACAGAACCTTGCCGATAAACGCGATCCGATGCTTACGACAACACAACGAACTAACCAAAAGCAAAGCAAATTACAAAGAGGCAAACTGCAAATAAATGTGTCAGTTGTTTCTATTTAGTTTTATGGCAAAATGGTCGTTAAAGATTTGGGAGTTCTTCTAATTTGTAATGAACAATTATAATAAGCAAACACATAAATGAATAAATTGTGGTTTCTATTCAGTTTTTTTATTCCACTCATCCAAGTTCAAGTTTTTTATTCCGTAAGTTTTCCAACTTATTGGAGTACATTAAGTAATAGCAGAACATACACAAAACAAAAACATAATGCTACACGTACATACCCACACACGACTTCCATTTACACATCTTTACCGCGATCCTGTTGTCAAAGATTTTGGGAATTCTACCCATTGTGTAATTACAAATTATAATGAACAAATAAATGAATGAATTATTGTTTCGTTTTTACTTATTTTGTATACCAATGACTTTTAATGAATTGGGAGTGCTACCTAATTTGTAATGAACAATTATAATCAACAAACAAATAAATGTGTACATTGTTGTTTCTTTTTAGTTTTTAATAGCAAAAGTGTTGTTAAAGATTTGGGAGTTCTCCCTTATTTTCAATGAACAATTATAATTATAGTAAAGAAACACATAAATAAACAAATTGTTATTTCTATGTAGTTTTTTTTATGGCAAAATGGTCGTTAAAGGTTTGGGAGTTCTACCTTATTTGTAATGAACAATACATTCAAGAAGCAAACAAATAAATGAATACATTGATGATTCTATTTAGTTTTGATAGCAATAGTTTTTAAAGATTTGGGAGTTCTATCTGATTTGTAATGAACAATTATCTATTTTGGTGTCAAGCCTTATCGTACATGCTGTCTTGAAATGACACTGTAATTGTTTAAGTTGTAAATAAAACATATGATAAACGTGTCCCGTGTTACTTATTTATTTGAACAAGAACAAATGGACTTCGCGCGTGCGGTGGAATATAGTGCGCATGTGCCCGAGGGAGCATTTAGAAGGTACATACGTTTAAACGACATTGAATATAAACATTTACCATATAGTTGTCGACACCCCAGATTATGTGTTGACACTAAACAATTAACGGACGATTCTGCTTTTATTTGTAAATTAATTTATAGGAAAACAGCTATTTTTAACACTGGTCACCCCAGAATAGTTTTGAGATTATCCGCGATTACCCGTGTCACAGGTCAATCGGTTGGTCAATATTGTTGTTCTTAACTCGGGAGACCGGTAATGTAGTCATCTCATGATCTTTTATAGTTTGTAAATTGTTGTTGTTGTGAACGTTTATAGAAGTCACGTTTTGTATTAAATATAAATGTGTATTTTTTAATCACGAAGTTATATGATACATTTAAGGTCATGTTGTGTATGTGTGTGTGTGTGTATGCGTGTGTGCGCGCGCTTTCGTTCGTTTGTGCGTGCGGTGTGTTTGAAATTAAATGTAGGGAATTTTATTCAAAAAGTTGTAAGACAAATTTCAATTATAGTCTAAATACTCTCCTCTTTTCTTCTTTAGATAGTACAAAATTCATGTATTCTTCTCTTATTGAACTTATTATATAATGTTAAACGAACTTAAATTATATAATCAGACAACATCGCTGTCGTTGTTTAATTCATAAATACACGAAGCTAAAAACGGACTGTTTTATATTTGCACAAATGTACGTTTTCAATCCCAATATATTTTCAATTGATAAATTTTTTCAATTGTGTTGAAAAAAAACAATGTTAAAAATAAAATTGTACAATTTGTAGATAAATCATTTTATTAGAAATATTTGTACACACATTTGCACAATGTATATATATATATATTTATATTATTAGAAACATTTGCACAATGTGTATATATATAGATTTACATTATTGGAAACATTTGTACATTTTGTACATACATGTATCTCATTGGAAACATTTGTACATTTTGTACATACATGTATCTCATTGGAAACATTTGAGCATAAACTCGTTTTGTTGCAAACTTTGCACACATTACATATGAATTTATATATTTGGAAACATTTGTACAATTTGTATGTTTAAGACATCTGAACAATGAAAAAAGTTATATTTTAAGACAGTAACATCTGTTCATATCACAATGACATACAACTAGAAAAATGAAATACATTTTATGCACAAAAACTACATATTTGTTTTATTAAAGCATTTGATTTAAGACCCTGTAATTATGATATACAAATTGCCTCTACTTTTCGTAGAACATGGAGGAAAATACAGTTTCCGTTCAACTTATTAACTATAGATCGCTAAAAAGTCATATACAATATTCCAATATTACGTAAATCAAAAAGACAAGTAATTGTAAATTATATTTATAACGTATTATTTTCTATAAAGAAATCCTCCAAAGTCTATTAAATATTTTGTATCGTATATGTTTAAGCTACTTACAAATTGAATACGAGATAGAGCATCGATCAATGTATATCAATTGATAAGTCGTTAAATCGACAAATAATATTAAATTTATTTAAGAAATCTCAATTTAAAATAATTTGACGGCATGTGTTGTTTTAACTCAAAAATATGGCATCAGTATGAATGGAAAGCTATATGTCAAGAAGTGTAAATTCTAGATTTCGTAAATGAATTTAGAAATTAACTTACCAATTTCGTTATGAAGAATGTATCCAAAAAAAACACGGCATTGGCATAATTTTTAAAGAATAATAAAAAACCTATGTTCACATATGTGACAACTGGTTAGAAGCTGATAGAAGATAACGTCTAAAAATAAGTCTGATATAATATATTTTAGTAAAGAAAATTGATAAATAATATATATATAGTAAACTAGAAATAGACGAATATTTCAATATTAAAACATCAACTTCCATGTCGGAAATGTATATTCGCATATCTAATGAGTGGGCGGGAGAGAGCTAAGCACATCTATTTTCCTATTGGCTGTTCCGATCGGGTGGCGGCCTGTTCAGACACCCTGTCAGCAAAGATCATTGGATCTACGCAGAAATGCTACGGGGTATGTTTGTTGAATAGGCCATTATAGGGATATTTAGATTAAAATTTGGGAGTATTGAATCAATACGTTGAGCCATTATTAACTCGACACCAGACAATTAAATAGATACATACTTTATTTGAAGGAACTTGGATGAGCGACCATTTGAAGTTGGAGAGTGCGGTCGTTGTGACAAGTTAAAGGCTTGAAGAGCTAAGACTGGACACATTACTCTGATTAGATACACACTTCTTTGGGAAAGTTTAACGTAGACTTATTATAACGCTTCACTGTTAATAACGAAAAAGTGGATATTGTTTTTTCGTTTTGAAGGGGACAACCAATTAGTTCATTTTATACATCAGTGCGTGGTATATGTCATCCATCGTTAGACCTTCGGGACATGGAATGAGTGAACGACATTGAATTGACAAATTTTCGTTAAAACTCTTCGGACTTTTTGATTTTTTAAAATTCTGCAACATAAATCCTCATGATGCAACATTTTCCGTACCATTACTCCCCAGAACACCTGGCTTGCCTGAGAAACTATCAAATGGGTTTGTTGGCCGCCTCGACGCAGAGTAACTCTTCTCTTTTCACCATCGAAAACATTCTCTCGCCAAGACCGACTCAACAGTCCCAGCAGACGACACATCGTCGTTTCCCGCCCCATGCAGGATTCCCGGGTCTGCCACCGTTCCACAGGGACTATTTAGGTAAGTAGATAAATAAATTCAAAATATTTTCTTGTCTTCTAATGGCCTATATTGTGCACTGATGATGTTAAACTAAAACACTCAGTCTGTTTGATTTAAAAGAAAATTATGAAAAAAAATTCTTAACACAGCAATCATAACATATTTATAAATAGAGAAATAAGAATAATTGATAATTAATAAATCGGGGCGATGAGAAACTATTGTGGTTTTAGATTTTTTGTAGTTGGAGACGTATTTTAAAATTTTATTCATTTAGTCAATAGGAACGTTTGTCTCTCTTTCTAACTAGGGTGCAGTATTATTGTTATTTTAAAAAAGAGCTTTCTATAACATGCTACGACATATATATGTACGAGAACAACCTCTATCTTGCAAACTCTTACAACTTACAAATTGTGACTCAAAAACGTCTTCGCTTATATAAGTGAAATATTGCACGCTTTACTTGCACATTTAGAAGATAGATTAGTTACATAGGTATATTTCGTCTGGTCACACATTTTCTTTTTAAGCATCATCTATAACTACCTGCACGTCAACGATAGACACTAAATCAAAGTTAAATTATATAAACGAGTACTCACGTGAAAGAAATAGAAAAATATAGAATATAGAACGTTCACTTAAAAAAAATCCACGATTGAAGAAAATTATTTACAATTGTGTTGGCCAAACAGTTCCTGTTGTTGCGTGGAAAAACTAGCTAAATAGAGTATAGAATGTTCATTTTAATTCAACAAATGGATCCTATATCACGTGGGTCACGATCCCGAAGATTAACCAAACAGTTCAAGGGAAGAATGATTTATATTAGTACATGTCACTTGTTTCTGAATCCCCATTTCTTTGTAAAACTAATTATGCAAGTTGATAAATGAAATAATGTTTAAACTAATCATATTATTTACACACTGAGTGAGTTCAAATAGTCCCTGATTTTATGTACACAGATGAACGATAGATGAACACACGTTACGTTTACATGTACAAGAATATACTTTGTTTTGCCTCAAAACGTCATAAAGTTAATGTTTGTTCTTTGAGAATAATAATATTTTTGAATTACACACACAAATTTGCTTCAAAAAGTCCAAATTTTAATTTTTCTTCCTTAAAAATGTTATTTTTTTTAATAATACACACATAATATTCAACCGATTTTTATTTATCGAAATTGTATATGTTCTTAGTATTTAAAAAACGAGAGAGGTCCTTATTTTGTGTAAACGACAAAGTTATGCTATCTCTTTTTAATATTTTCTTTTAAACAAGATTGCAAGAAATGTAATGTTTAACCAGTTGGAAAGATTATATCTAAGTAAATTTAAATATAGATACAATAATCTGGCCAAGATTGGGTTAGAATCGTATCAAACTTTGATTAGAAAACCTTTTAAAAAGTCGAATAGGTTCTTTATGCGAAAATATCTTCACTAAGTCTGATTACTGACGGTAGCAAAAGGAACAATAGAAGAATTTTGTTTTATATGCATCATCTAAAAACAGAATCAGTGTTGACTAAAACTTAAGTTTCGGTCTGCATGTGTCTTTTATCAGTTTAGCTTGTTTCCGAATTCTCTTTATCTATTTTCTTATATTATGTACATGCCATTTCTAATAAAATACTGATTAAATCATAATCCGTGTCAATCTGCAAATGATTTTACGAGAAAGAATCAGAAATATATGTCTGTAAATGATTGTTGTGGATTTTATTATTCAACACTCAGACACATTTAAATGTATAACAAGAGGACATATGACATAAAAATAACGATACGATAATCTTTTCATTTTATGACTGTGGATAGTTTTACCTAACATAATATGATGTCAGACAAACAAAGTTGTTCTTTTTTTTATTATATCATATTAACATATTTCTCTAAAGAGACAATTAGGATGTTCTGTTATAATTTCTGTATTTAAAAAACGCTTTACCAAAAAATGACCAGTAGTAGGTAATTCAATGATTGGCATAAAACTATGTGTGTGTTATGTAATCAGTGCAATAGACTAACCGCAAGATCTTATTATCTTATTCCTTTTATATATATAGATATTGTATATACTTATTGGTGGCCGTCGGTTTCAGTTTTCAATTTTACATTTCGACCTTTCAATGTTTGAATGCATTTTCAATTTCAAGTTAGAAAAAATAATTTAAACTATGATATATTTTTTCGTAAATATTATAGAATGATACAATTGTCTAATACAAGAATATAGCAGATTTGGGAAATATTTGACGCCGGAACTACACGTGTCTTAACTGTAAGGGACATCAGTTCGTGAAAATAAACAATTAGTTTATGGATTGATGATGAAAATGGAAAAATGAATATGAATTTAGTAGTTTTATCTAAAATAATCCCAATTTTTTTACGCAATAACAATTACAGCCAAGTTAAAGAAGATAGTAAAATTAACAAAAACAAACAATATTTTTGCCCAAATAAACATAACTTTGTAATAAACAGTAACATAAGCGTGGCACATTGAATATCAGTGATACAAGGTGATAATTACAAATAAAATTAATTTGGATTTTGCTTGTTCAAGACAACTCTGAAATCCTACACAGGCAAAATATCCCCGTGAAATTCACGTGGATTTGTCCACGTGAAATTCACTTCACATGAAATTCGTGGCTTTACAAGAATTTAAGGTGAACTTTACTTGAGGAACTTTTCACGTGAATTTCACATCAGGAGATTTTGCTTATGGCACAAATCGAATGCAAAATATTGCACTTTTTCCAAGTTCGCAGCTCAATTTAACAATAGATATGTAGTAATTTACTTCTTTTTAATGCAAAGTTTAAGAAAAATTACAATTTCTGCTTAGTAATAAAGGCGTGTGGTGGATGTGAAATAGTAACATACGTCTTAGGTAATTAAAACATCTAATTGTATGTTTAATTGCACCAAACTATAAATCGCACGTTCACATTGAAAATGTTTGGAAATAAAGACACACAAAATAATGTTATATTCTGTATCAAATTACTATACTCTGTATCCGCTTATTATGTCCAAATATTTTTGCCGTTCAAGGCTTTACCTCTTACTCGATTGCTTCCAAACTTTGTAGCTTTGCTTCAAACATAACATAAAAGCTCTATACCAAATATCAGCACTACCCGTGGTCATTTCTCAATTTTCGCTCTAGAAAAAAACTGTCCAAAATATCTGAAAATTGCTATATAACTATCAATAATGTTTTAGTACACGATATATAGACAAAATCTAAATGGAATGATGGATTGTGCTGTAAATTGGTAGAAAGTTTGTACATTGTGCTTTAATTAAAATTATAAAGTTTTAGAAACGGTCGGTCCAGAAGTAAAAGTTTAAATCCCAATATATTGATAAACTAATACTTCGACACAGAGTAGTGGTTTGTCAATATCTTCGGGTTTAAATATTTACCTCTCAATCCATTGATTTCAAACTTCGTAATTTTGCAAAGAGAAAAAAATAGGTATAAGGAAATCAATAATTGATCATGAATTCACAAATCCTAGTTTTTTAATCAATCAATTCCATTAAAAAAAGAATAAAAATTGCAAACTTAAACTGACCAACATTAAATACAATATCTATACAAGAGGCCAAGATTCTATACCTACCTGCAATTTAACTGCCACACATGGACGTTCAATGGAAAAAGACTAACTTCTTCTCTTCTTTTGTACAGAGATCAATCCATACCACCACAAACAAATTCAGACATTTGCTACAGCGTGCAAACATTTATAAGACATTCGGGATGTTTCGCTAACTTTCCCCCTACTAACAATGCCCCCCGCACGTTTAACCCTCACACCCCCTCCTTTCACTAACCGGTCATTTTTACGTTACTTATTGTAAATAATATCTAAATTATTAGCCATTATGTGAAATGCCTTTGTTTATTTATTGTACGTATTGGGAAAGGGCCACCTAAGTTGCGATAACTTTTGCCCGATCCCTTTGTCAATATTTATCATCGGACAATAAAATATGTTTATAAACCTAACTACGCAAGGAAAAAAGAATTTAGAATAGACAAGACATAGGTTAACAACGGTACGTATTGTCATAGCATGTAAGGATGAACGATGCGTATAGATTGTCAAGTACACAATCTAGAAGGAAAGGTTGATGCATGCTTTAAATGTACACATGCATGCATTTGAAGTTAGTACATTATCTAGTTTTTTCCAAGTTCATTTAACCATTTTTCAGAGAAACAATAAACGCCGACCACTTCTTTAAATTTCCTCGAATGCGCATTGACTTTTAAAATTAGTATTTGAAGAAATAGATACTCTGTACTTGCATCGCACATTGGAAAAGTGACAAAATATTTACAAGTGAATTTGTTAAAATGAAAATGTTAGAGAATAAACGGCAACTGCAGTGAATTAATAAATGTTGCATTCTAGTGCTCTTACGAAAAGTGACACAACAACTATCCTATTCTTCAGGGCACACATAATTTTACATACTCGCACATACATTACCTATCACGACATCACTTCAAAGTCATTTAGTTTTTTCCATAGTTGCCACATATATATTCTAAAAATATAGACAGACAACGGAAACTGAATTTGACAAAATAATTGTTTCTATTGCAGTTAGGTACCATTATCCTTTCCAAGGAATATTTAATTCACTAGACATCGAAAAGCTTGGACAGAAAAGAAAGAGAAGGCACCGAACCATCTTCACAGAAGAGCAACTCGAAGAGCTAGAAAAAACTTTCAATAAAACTCATTACCCGGATGTTCTTTTGAGGGAGGAGATCGCCATGAAAGCGGACCTAAAAGAAGAAAGAGTTGAGGTAAGGCCAAACACTCCAAATTATGTTTCCTGTTTCACAGACTACCCTTGAGGTTTGTGCCGACCCTTAAGTGGTTATTTTTGGTTTCTGGTAACGTGCGCCATTAAAATAAGAACTCTTGCTCTATATAACCTTTTCAAAAGTGTTTTCTAAAATAATGTTTTTACCTTCCTGCCTACTTTTTGAGGACGAAAGTAGAAACAAATGTAATTTGTTGACCTAAATATAGCGTACCACCTAGCCGTCAAACTTAACGGCGTGACGCCACTAGGGTCAAACGACTAGCTCATACACATGTTCCCATGATATTTTTGCAGTTGAAATAAATACATGAATGGTAAACTAAAAAATCAAATGAACAAAAACAAACGGAAGAGTGTTCGCTTTGTGTGCGAAATGGTGTATGTTCAATCCACGGCTGCGTCAAACCTAAAAAGTTAAAATTAGGTAATCTCCTCGCTCCTCCCTAAGTATTCAGCAAACTGAGTAGGAGAAGGACTGGTTGGCTCGGTGGCAGGATAATGTGACCGAGTGTAGTATCACGTCAAAGTGTCTGCAAGGAGATATTTCAGTGAGCCAGCACTCTTAAGTCACAATTAGTGCGCACTGTTACAAACAAAAACCATCTCGATGTAACCTAAAATGTTTTGAAGCTACGTTAAACCCAAATAAAACAAACAAACAAAAATGACAGTTGATACAATCTAAGAAACTCTGTAAAATATTATGAATACACTTCTTGTTTGATGTGGATATACGAAGCAAGATTTGACCACATATCATACTTAGCACGTTACAATGTGGAAATAGTGGACGCTACTTATTTATAATAGTTTAAATGAGCATTTGTCCAAAATAGTACATTTGTTTCCAATAATATTCAGTGCCCATTTGTCTCTGATAATATTCAGTGCCCATTTGTCTCTAATAATATTCAGTGCCCATTTGTCTCTAATAATATTCAGTGCCCATTTGTCTCTGATACTATTCAGTGCCCATTTGTCTCTGAAAGAATATGCACTGATCTTTTGTCGTTAATAGTATTTATCTTTTTTGTTATTTATGATAATCATCAAAACTATTAATTGTTAGCAGAACATCTATAAGAAGTTATAATTAGACAGAACAACATAAAATATTAGCATAGATAACACATTTAACTGTTGAATTATGTTGAGTTCCTTGTGAAACTTACCGCATTGTACCTCACCAGAGAAGCTGAACCTATCACACGTTTAAACTTACCCATAATATATCAAAGGAGCAACCTATTTTCATATAAACGATTAATTTATCAAAATCCAAAATCTTATTTAATTATCACATTCATACATAGACACATTTTTTATCAAAATTTATTTCCAGACCAAAATCTCATAAACTTCATGGAGGCGGCTCCCCTTTCAAACGGGTCTCTAGTTTATCTTGATGCTAAGCCGCGGATTAAACGATGATACGACGAGAGCAAAGGAAATATTATACGAAGCATTAACTGAAATCGGATATGTGGTACATGTATACTCGCTTCCCATCGTACCATTTAGCCACCCAATGTACGAACGACAAAACTGTCGGTACTCACGGGAAGTTATATTTCTACATTAAATATCCGGATCCGTTATATTATTTTGGATTTTGTTACTCCTGTTGCGAAAATAAGTTCGAATCCGTTATATTATTTTGGATTTTGTTACTCCTGTCCGGATCCGTTATAACATTCTGGATTTTGTTATTCCTGTTGAGGAAAAAGAGTTAGGAATTGTATAACATGAATGCGACTAGAATACGTAAGAATGAATGGTATAGACAGATTCTTTGCAATTTTAATTGACCGAAGGACAAGAACGAACGATCAACACGTCAAACAATCACAATTCAAAAATTATCTTAAATTGTTTATAACATTTATCAACTAGAAATAGGTCGTGTAAAACCAGTCATAAACAGTCGGAGTTTGTTTCGGGCTATTAGTAGCGACACTTCTCTGAGTAATACGACAGAACGCCTTGGGCAAGTTTTACTCTAAGTACAGATAAAATCACAATTAATTCTTCGGTCTTTATTTACATATATACCGTAAACATATAAAGCGATGACAAGCATTAAACAAATAATAGACTAGCTACCCTATAGAGATGAAGGCGAGATTTTAAGATTTGAAACCAAGCGAGCATGAACTGACTTTTATTAAATCTGTTTTTAAAATGGGAATTATAATAACTTTTACGATCAAACGGCTTCAGAGCATTGTAAAATTTAATGCTTGATATTTTTTACCGCACACTGAACCATTTGCGGTAAGATTTTGATGCATATATTGAGAATGTGTACATATGAAATATTTTTCTTTCTTTCTTTAAATCTGTCTGTGTCACGTAGCTTTTTTATCCGTAAATTACACATCAAAGCTGACAATAGAGACTTTTTAGACATATATATTATATGTATATATTTACAATTAATGTCCGATGCACTTAAATCATACACAAAAATTGTATCAAATTAACGATGCAACAAGAAATGTTAAAATTCCTTTGAAATTATAGAAATTATCTGACTGTGCTAACACACAAAGTAAGATTCATTACACGTAATTAACCAGTACAACCTTTTTATAAAGACCATGAGTGCAAAATATACAAAACTTCTTTTAAATATGGTGATAAATTTGAGATAAGTAAAGCTAGAAATGTGCGATGGAGTTTGATTTTTTATATAAATACATCACATTTAAATATAGGCATATATTTATATAGCCATTTTTAGATATTTCAGTCAGTATTTTTTATAGGATTAAGTAGGAAAATCGCAAAACGATGACGGATTACGCCGATAATTTGTAAACAGTCTGTGTTTGGTACTTTAAGCAAAATTACGAAGTTTCGAGAGAATAAAGTCGATTCAGAGGAAAAATATTAATCCCGTTAGATTGACGAACTAATAGTTGGCCATAGAGTATAAACATTTAGATACACAGACATTTGACAAGAAATACCGAATCGCTTCTTCCAAACTTTTCAAAGCTTTTCTTTAATCGGTAGTTTATTTTTTGCCAAAACTGGATGTGAAAATTGCCATCTATCCATGGCTGTCGTTCACACATGTCTTACATTTTTACGGTTGCTCACATATTGTGTTCATGTTGAGTAATGATAAAACGACCAGAGGGTTCATTTTCAAAGTTTTGAATGTTTGTGAATTTGCCACCCTTTCCATCTCCGCGGGTTAAGTGGGAAGGAAGAGATCCTATTTAACGGTTTAAACGCACCATTCATTGCGTTGAAAAAACGTGCCCCTTGTTGATATAGAAAGCCTCGAAAGTTTTCATGTTTCTTTATGGGTATTTATTGTAACTCGAAGTTTGGTGGCGTTTTCCTGCTATTTCGGACGTCATATTCTCCCTTACTTTAGTGACATGATAATTGGTTTACCTCTAAACTTTTTTTAAAAAAAGAAGAAAAAAACCTGCTACAATATCGAAGATTTCAGGGAATACTTGTGAATATATGTGTGTCTTTGAGAGTTATAAGGAGATAAGAAGAATACAACCGTCAGTAATGCAACAGTTGTACACTTGACTATGACAATGAGAGACATTAGTGGGTTATCTCCAGGTCCCTATCATAGACTTGCAACTTGTGAGTCACCAAAAGTAAACTTACGCCACCTTATAACACAGATCACGTTGGTACGTCATCGTTTAAACTTATCAACGTCTCCTGTTTCAAAAAGATTTGATTATCTCAAGAATAAACTAAATGCCAAGAAACATCCGTTTAAAGTTGCAATGTCATTGTGCAAATACCGGAAGTGACGCAAAATTCCATGGTACCTTCTGCAATTTAACGCTACTAGTATGTGTGAGACTTGGACTTAAGTCATTAGAATTAAGCCATTAACACATAAAAACGTCGTAAATTATATGCTTCAATTAAGTTTGTAGTGCTTTGTAGTGCTTTATGAATTGTACGACCAGTCGCACATAATATACATAATGTACTCGCCAACCTCCCATATTTGCCATTGTTAATCTGAGTAGTATTTTTGTATTACACATTTTGATTTAAGATGGCAATCCCTAGTATACAAGCTATTAACACTATAAAACGGTCATTGATTATGTTTTAATCGATACAGCTTCAAAGAAATTAGAAGATGGATTGAAAATTTACAATTTACCAGTTAAACTGATGTTGGTTGAATGACTGTGGCGTTTTGTTATCGCTATTATAAATTATAAAGAGCTTTTAACTTTCCAGATATCAAGGCCGATAAAGAGAATTATAACCAAGGTTTAAGCAATGAATATGAACAGCTAAACACCATTGATCATAATCTAAAAGGATGTGTTGTTAATATATATGGGTGTAAATAATGGCGTCACGGTTATTGATGTTTCCTTAAATATGCGCTCTCCACAGTGTTATATTTATATGCTCGTTGTTATTAAAAAAACGATACTTTCATACACCAAAATTACAGTAGAGTTTGATAGAACAAGTGAAGCATTTATATGCCGATATCACATTAGAGTTTGACAGTTTGTTTGTTTGTTTGTTTGTTTCATTGGGGTTTAATGTCCCTTTAACTCACGTTAAGGTCACATCGAGACGGTGTCTGCTTGTGACAGTGTGCACTTGTGGCGACTTTATAGTGCTGTCTCACTGAAATATCACGCCGCAGACACATTAACACGATACTTCACTCGGTCACATTATACTGACACCGAGCCAACCAGTCCTTCTGCTACCCAGTATACTGAACAGATTACCTAATTTTAACGTCTTTGGTTTGACGCGGCCCCAGCCCGGAATCGAACCAGTGCTAATGGATCACGAGGCGAATTAGAGATTGACAGCATTCATACGCCGATATCTTTAGGATTGACAGATCAAGACGCCGACATTACAGAAAACAAACAACAACAACAACAACAACAACAACAACAACAACAACAACAACAACAACAACAACAACAACAACAACAACAACAACACATAAGTAAAGTTGTATCTATGTTCTTAGGGTGAAACATTTTTCTTCTTATTTATTATTTCGTTTGATTTAATTTTCATTGGCGTTCGGTCCTTAACTAGCCACTTTGATTATATGATGGAGACAATACCCTTTTGATTACAAAAGAATATACATTTTATAACAAAGATTTCAAAGGTCATCTTCTAAAGCTTATGTTGAGAATATATGTCTTTGGTTTAGTATAATAGCTACAACATGAGCAAGCGTAGAACAACGAGACACAAAGTGTCGACAGCGAGGCTAGAGCATGGCGGCAGTGAGGCATAACCCGGCTGAAATTTGCAAATTGTGGAGTCAGAAACGGGGGCACAACGGCGCGGCCAAAACATGACGCTATAACTGGGGCATAAAGGAGCATAGCACCACGTCGTTGCACTCGATAGTGTTTATTATGTAGTTGTCAGTGGCGCCAAACATTAAGTTTTGTCAGCTTCAGCATCAGAATTCATAATTGGACGTAATACCTCTGTGATGGACGACAAGTGGTGATAAGCCTGATCCATCACTACGTAAAACGCCATAATTGATAAACTCTTTTTTTGGCGGATAAGTGTTGTGTTGTTTATGAGTCTAGTCATTAGACTGTTGGTTAACACAGAATCGGTACGGGGCTGCTCAGCTCAGCGAAACGTACTTAATCGCTTATCAACGTCGATAATAGCAATAAAACAGTATTTCATGCGTTAATGCCTAGAATAGGTTGAATAGAGAATGGACATTAGTGCTTTATCGAGTTTATTATACAAAAGTGTGTGATATCTGCTTTGTTTGGCATGAAAAACTGTATACGTTAAGACTATGAAATTATGAGATTATTTGGAGCTACTTTATTGAAGCCATTCATTATTTATATTGTATGGTAATTACTATGTAAACAAGCAGGTTTAAACAATTTCGCATGCGAATACAAAAAAAACCAGATACAGACAATTTGAATAAATTATTAGTAACAAGTATTCTCGAGCTTATGTAATTGTAACTTACATCTATGAAATATAAAATTGAAACAAGTTTAGTTTTCTCTAGACGATTTGTATGTTGTTTTTTTAATTTGTACATATATTTCCTTCATTGAAGAAAGTTCAATGTATTAATTGTACGTTTTCTTCCATTATATGGTTTATTTGCTATTCTATTTTCTTGCTAATACATTCTTCTTCTTTTCTGGTTAGTACACCAATCTATTTTCAAGTTTATACAGTATTCTATTTTCTGGATGGTAAATCATTCTTTTTTGTTTTAGTTTATGCATTGTTAAATATTCCCCCTCCTTCATTATTCTATTATTGTATATTCTATTTTCTAGTTAGTACACTATTCTGTTTTCATGTTTGCACATTATTCTATTTTGTATTTTGTCATTATCCTATTTTCTAAATTATCATATTTTTCATTTTTCTAGTTTGTACATCATTCCAAGATCTTGTTAATGCATCAGCATATTTTGTTGTAGATACATTGTTCTATTTTCTAATTTGTATTTTATTGTAGTTTCTAGCCTTTGTACATTATTGTATTTTCTAACCTTTGTACAATTTTCTATTTTCTAGCCTTTGTACATTGTTCTATTTTCTAGCCTTTGTATATTGTTCTATTTTCTAGCCTTTGTACATAGATTTTTTTCCTAGCCTTTATACATTGTTCTATTTTCTAGCCTTTGTACGTTATTGTATGTTCTAGCCTTTGTACATTGTTCTATTTTCTAGCCTTTGTACGTTTTTCTATTTTCTAGCCTTTATACATTGTTCTATTTTCTAGCCTTTGCACATTATTGTATTTTCTAGCCTTTGTACATTGTTCTATTTTCTAGCCTTTGTACATTGTTCTATTTTCTAGCCTTTGTACGTTTTTCTATTTTCTAGCCTTTGTACATTGCTCTATTTTCTAGCCTTTGTACATTGCTCTATTTTCTAGCCTTTGTACATTGTTCTATTTTCTAGCCTTTGTACATTGTTCTATTTTCTAGCCTTTGTACATTATTGTGTTTTCTAGCCTTTGTACATTTTTCTATTTTCTAAATTTTACATTATACTGTTTCTATTATGTATACAGTATCATTCTGTTTTTGTTGTTGTACATTTTCTATTTTCTATATTGTACATTTTTTGTATTCGAGTTGTACATTATTCTACTTTATGGCTTTTACAGAATACTTATCCTGGTTTGTAATTATTTTTGATTATCAATATAAGTGGCTTTAATTCTTAAACTTAAAAATTTAAAATGGTCATTGCAGGTATGGTTTAAGAACAGACGAGCCAAATGGAGAAAGCAGAAACGGGAAGACGAACAGAGCAGACAACCACCAAGTTCGAAAACAAAAACAGTTGCATCAAGTGCGGAAGGTTCTGAACCAAAAAGAAGTGAAAGTGACAGCATGGACGCTATAGATGGCGAAGAGGTCGCTATATGTGTTGACGATGACGTCACTCCATCAAGTCCTCTCCAAGGTGACGGTTGTTATAGTGATGATAGTTCTATATGTGAAAGCAAAGAGAATGACGACAGCAGCCATTCCACAGTCCTCAGTCCGGAATCTGCCGAGGTTTGTCGAATGAACAGCAGTGACAGCACATGTCATAACGAGGTCGTAAAAAGACTTGCTACAGAAAATATAATTCGTGACACCTTACATATGGATAACAAAACAGAAGTCAATACAACTTCTAGTTTATTCGAACACTCTGTTGAGACATTGAGACAAACCGCCTCGCCTTCCTCAACATTTCAAGAGCATATTAGTGTTCTATCACGTAATGATAGGTGATATGATTGTGTGAACGCGTGTGGCAAAGAAAACTTTTACAAGTTTTCGAAAACCCTTATTATCTGACCGCTACATGGATAAGGTTGCACCTCTAGTGCTAATGGGATGTTGAAACCATATTTCAAGATAGCTAACACATTTTCCTGCTGTATGGCTCACGACCCACGCCATCTTTTGATGCCAGTTAAATAGGACGATGTATGAAAGAGCATTTCCAAGGTAGCAAGACTGCAGGTAAACTGTCTTGATTATGCAAAATACATGCGAAGATTAAAAGCTTTCGTTCGATAATGTCAATATCGCTGAGAGACGAGGGAGCTGATATCAGGAATTATCCTGTCTTGAGAGAATGGCTTCCTGTCGACTTAAAAATACTTTGATTATTTAATCTACTACTAATAATTTGACGTAATTACTTAATACAAAGACCAACACAGTCATCAAAATAAAAACAGGCATACTAAATGTGAAAAAAAGCAATGAACAAACTGCAATCACTAAAGCAACACGGTTCAAAACAGAAAAAGCAGCACATTTGTGACAGTAAAAAATAGAAAGTGTTTTGTATCATGACGGAAAAGCATATATCAAATCCAGACATTTATGTGGTTCGACGAAGATCAAACGCTTAGCCACGGACTTCGAAGGAACTTTTACCTGAGTCAAATTGCAGAACAGTTATGGTTGCAGGTTAAACGAGGATGCTGGATGCTTGGAATAGAAGGATCAAAGTATTTTACCGTAGCTGTTGACACTTACATGGAACGTTGACATGATTCATAGACATAAATCCACGATTATGGTACTTAAAGAATTTTATCTGGAGGTGAAAATGAAGCATTCATGAACTTTAAGAACTTATTGGTGTGCTATTTATGGACCACACTGAATAAAGGTACATGTTTGTGTTCAAGTAATTTACAAATTGATGCATCACGCTTTGTGTAGCTATGCGTTTTGATGAATCATTGTCTTGTATTAGTACGCGTAACGATATGAGAAATTAATCTGCGGAAAATAGTTCTATCTTGCTTCAATCTACGTGCTGGCGAATAAGTCTGTAAGGATGTGACAAAAACTGAATATATTAGAATGATTATAATGTGACAAAAACTGAATAGATTAGAATAATTGCAACGTTACAAGAACTGAATAGATAAAACTAACTACAATTTGACAATAACTGAACAGTATAAAAAAAATTGTAACGTATAACGATAACTGAACAGTATAAAGTTATTACAACTTACAACGCGCCTAAATAATTACAACTTGACAATAGCTGAAAAGATTCAAATAATTATTACTTGACAAAAAATGAACAGATACACATTATTATAACGTGACAAGAACCGAACAGTATAGAACAATTACAATGTGACAAGAACCGAACAGTATAGAACAATTACAGTGTGATACAAGCTTAACAGATAGGAAATATTTACAACGTGATAGTATCTTCATAGTTTAAAAACAAAAACTACCAGGAGACCGAGAACCAAACAAAACTATTCGTTCGCCTTAGTGTCTCTCTCCAGCAAATCTCATGTTCATCTTGACCTCAATGACATTCAAACTTCTTAATTCTAACATTTAAATCTGTTTTAAAATGAATATCATTCACTCAAAGATTAAAACTTGTCTATATATTTAAACGCTGTAATGTGAAATCATGAACATAGCATTATTGACATTTTTGAACCAATTACTCGATGTTTAAGGTTCTTGGACGCGTATTTCAATTTATACTTTAAATAAGTATTACAAGATTTATACACTTTTCTGCTACGTGTTTCGTGCTTTTTCTTTTAAACTTCGTCATCATACTTATGATAATCTATGTCGTTTCTGCATTTTCATTAAATGATTTTTGCCTGCATAATATTATGATTAAAGTATTGATTAATAAACTGTACCTGCGTGTAATGTGTTGTTATACTCGTTTTTAGTCCACCTTGACAGCGTCCAAGTGGACTTTTCCTATACCGACGGCCCGTCGTTACCTTTCATATTTTAGAGTTTTAAAAAATGCACTGGGTCAATTTTGGCAAAATTTGCTGTGGATGTTTCATGCATGGTCCACTTTCAGATTTGTATTCGATGTTGCCGAAGTCCATTCAATATGACTGTCATAGCTTCTGATTGCCCGAGACTTTTCAAGTTCTTGTCAAAAACCGTTGTTTAGATTTTCACGATATTTGATGTAGATGTTGCTTTCATTGTTCTTTTCAGCTTTGTCTCCGGCGTTGCCGAACTCCATTCAATGCGATTTCAAATGCTTCTGATTGGCTGAGACCTTTTTGAATTCTTTTCAAATCGTTGCCGAACTCTATCAAATATGGCCACTATTGCTTCTGATTAGCTGAGACATTTTCGAATTTTTTGTCAAGAACCGTTGTTTAGATTTTCACGAGACTCGATGTAGATGTTTCCTGCATGGTTCCTTGTAGGATTGGTGTTTGGTGTTGCCAAAATCAATCCAATATGACTGCCAAGTCTTCTGATTGGCTGAGACCTTTTTGACTTCTTTTCAAGAACCTTTGAATTCACTATTGCAGTCATGGCTTCTGGTTGACAGAAACCTTGTTCTATTTCTACGTAAGATTGCCTAATCTGTTTCATAAAACGTTTGTCAGATGTTTATTGCATGTAACAGAGCATATCAATTTAATCTTTTAAAGGGTGTATTTACAAGTTCTAGATACTCTTTAAATTTGACCAAGTATTTACAATGTACTGACTTTGTGTTGGCTTTGTGGTGAATATTCTTAATTAAATGTATTTGCAAGATTTTCTTTCACAGTTCACATATCCAGGTGGACGTTAAGGCCAGATGAACATCTTTGTTTATTATTGCTAAAATACAGTTAATATAGTACACTTATCATTATAGGATTGTAAAACTTCTTTATCTTGATGTACAAACCTCATTATATGATTACAAAACTTCTTTATATGATGGACAATTATCATTATATGATTGCAATACTTCTTTATATGATAGATACGAATCTAACAAACGTCTTCATGATTCCGAATCATAAAAAGTTCCAACTGATTCGGAATCACGACGACGTTTGTCATATTCGTATCTATCATGCAATCATGTAATTATGTTTGTACATCAATATAAAGAAGTTTTGCAATCATGTAATGATGTTTGTACATCAATAAAAAGCAGTTTTGCAATCATACAACGATGTTTGTACATCAATAAAAAGCAGTTTTGCAATCATGTAATGATGTTTGTACATCAATATAAAGCAGTTTTGCAATCATATAACGATGTTTATACATCAATAAAAAGCAGTTTTGCAATCATGTAACGATGTTTATACATCAATAAAAAGCAGTTTTGCAATCATATAATGATGTTTGTACATCAATATAAAGCAGTTTTGCAATCATATAACGATGTTTGTATATCAATAAAAAGCAGTTTTGCAATCATATAATGATGTTTGTACATCAATATGAAGAAGTTTTGCAATCATATAATGATGTTTGTACATCAATATAAAGCAGTTTTGCAATCATGTCACGATGTTTGTATATCAATAAAAAGCAGTTTTGCAATCGTATAATGATGTTTGTACATCAATATAAAGAAGTTTTGCAATCATGTAATGATGTTTGTACATCAATATAAAGAAGTTTTGCAATCATATAATGATGTTTGTACATCAATATAAAGAAGTTTT
>JAUMGZ010212327.1:0-11891 GCA_032359645.1 Pododesmus macrochisma | reverse complement strand
CTGGGACATATTTTTATAACAGTTTTTTTTTACATGGAGTTTTTAAGTGAAGAAGTATGCAATTTTAGCACATATTATACCAAAATTGACTTTCTGGCTTACATCGCAAGTGTATATACTATACAGGTATAGTATTACTATTATAATTATATTAAAAATGGACACAATAAGTAATAAGTGACAATACTATATAGTAACGTAAAGGGGATAATTTCAATGAGAAATCCTTATATTACAAATGTTAAAAACCGAATGTTTAGTGAGGCAATGGTAGCTACGGCCTTGTCAAAGTTTTAGCACATCGATATTTACGACAACAAACTTTAAGTAGGCAAATATTTAAGCAATTACTTGCCCAATGTTAGAAATTAAGGTTACCGATTATTAGATAAAGAGAAGTATATACAAGACGGAAAGGTAATACAAGATACCCGTGACCAAAGTCATTGTACAACAAACTTGTACTTTATTGATCATGCTGTCTTTGTACACTTTTAAATGCGTTGAGTCGTTTTTTCCCACTACCTCACCCTACATCGTATATATTTACATTGTGTCGACTTCAACACTCAAACACTCATTTAACCTCAAGTATTTACAATTTTAACGGTATATTAAATTATCTTAAAATATGATAAATGCTATCTTCAGTATTTATCGCTTTTTGCTAGAATAGTATGAAAAACATTAAAATGACTTCTTAACGGTACATCAGAGAACTGATAAATCTCTACAATTGTTTAATTCTACAGCATAGAATATGTCAGCATGTTTCCACTGGAAACTAACTTGAATTTAAATAATCGTACGTTATGGTCACATGTAGTTGCAACTTGTTTCTATTCAAACGAATTTTCATTTAAATTCAGTTGAAAAATTGACCTTATTTGCCGTATAATTTATGTTTTAATCATAGTTGTGACCCCATGGGTCATTATTTGAACACATTCCATGTCCTAAGCATAGTATAGATCATATACAGAAGCTTTGTAACTTTCACAAATCATGAACACTAGACTTTAGCTTAAGTGTTGGGATTGTCACAACTTAAATCCTTTCCCCCGAAGAATCCTGTATTAAATATCAAAACTGCTGCACTTGAAGTTAAAAAAAAAATTAAAAACAAAATATTTGAATATCCTGCATTGATCTAGGTAGACTGGTTCTCTCCCTTTGTTACGCTGCTCTCTCTCCACCTGGCGGAGAGAAGTAACAAAGGGAGAGATCCAGTCTATGATCTAGGATCTATATATGGTCATGTTTGTAAGGTGTTTATTCGCGCGAGTTATAAACTTGAACATGTGTGAAGTTATTGTTCCTTAAACGACTATGATAAATGTTGTCCTCCGTATGACCAGCATGAGCTCCTTCGGATCCCTGTTTTAACAAACCTGAGTCTATATGTTCTAGGGACAAATGTGATTACAAGAATCAGAACTCGGGTACATTGTACAGGAAGACCGTTTTGATACAAGATAAATAATGGGTACATTTGGTACATGTAACGAAGCCCGTGTGAATAGATCAAGAGGTCTCTCTTCAGAATAAGGGACGGTTTAATTGATGTCAAATTTTAACAAAACGAATTCAACAATTTTTGCGACGACAGACTTAGGATGAGCAGTTCATATTAGAACCTGGTCAAGATCGTGTCAATTGAAATACATCTTATTTCCACACCAAAGATACTTTATTTAAAATGAATTAAAGCTAACGTTTAAGGTACAAGTAATATAACATGAGGCCCATTGGGCCTTAACGTCCATCTGGATTAAATGGGCCTATATGTAAATATTTGGCATTGGAAAACTTGTGACCCTAGGGTTATGCCTTGAAAAAAATTGGTTCTCCATTCCCTAAAATTACTACAAACCAAAGCATTAGACTCTAGGCAATCTAGTTTATTAGGAGATGATTTCTGATATTTTATCAAATTTTACCCAGTATGGCCCCTAAAGTGGTGCCCCCTGATGACTGAGCCCCATCATTTAAACAACTCTGACTTCCCTTCCCCTAGGGGTGACATCTCCCAAGTTTGGATGAAATTAGTCCAGTTGTTTTGGACAAGAAGTCAAGAATGTGAAAGTTAACATGATTGCTATATATATATATATATATAGTTTTGAAATTTGACCCAAAAAAGCGTAACCATTTTTTGACCCCAGGGTCACACCTTGAACAAACTTGGTTCTCCACTTCATACATGTACCAAAGCATTTATAAGAAGATTTTTTAAAATTTTGTCAAATTTCCCCCTTTTGGACCTCAAAGTGGCGCCCTCTGGGGCCGAGCCCCATCATTTGAACAAATATGGACCCCTTCCCCTAGGGACACTTCATACAAAGTTTGGATGAAATTGATCCAGTACTTTTGGACAAGAAGTCAAAAATGTGAAAGTTAACATATTTGCTATAGTGTTGAACTTTGATACCAAAACGCGTGTCCTATTTTGACCCGACGGTCAAGCCTTGAACAAACTTATTTCTCCATGCCCTAAAGTTACTACATACTGAAGCATTAAGATGTGGGCCTTCTAGTTTTTTTTAGAAGAATTGGTTTGAAGTTTTGTCAAATCCCCTTTTTGACCTCCTAGTTGTGCCCCCTTGGGGCCTAGCCCCTTTATCTTAACAAATCTGAATTCCCTTCCCTACGTTAGTCCTATAACATCAGACTCCGCGGTTTGTTTTTTGAATGGACGCGGAGTCTTATCGATTGTTGTCAAATACCCATAGCAGAATTTTTATTAATTATTCCAATATACATGTTGACAGGGTTGGTATATTTGCTAAAGCAGTGATGTAAATTCGTTCTTACTTTTGAAATTGAGTCAATATATACAGTGAACTAATCCACATTGCCATGGAAAAAATAAGCACAGCATCCATGTTTTTGTTTTCTTTCAAAAGGAGGATTATAAATACATATTACAGAATGCCCATACAAATTAAAACGAACCTTGTTTGTAAGTAATTTTACGCGTTTCGTTTGATACTTGTGTTCAATATGGAACAGCTTCTTCTCGTAGTGTTTCAAAATGGTAACGTGACATGATTTGTGCCTGCAGACAGAAATTGGATAATTCGGGATACTTTAGCAGGCCTGAGAAAGAAAGTAAATACAATTGTATGTTCTTCTACCAATTAAAGTTTGAGTTAGCCCGTCCTTTTATCCAACATTGCCCAATAACTTGCACGAAGCCCTTGAAAGCTCCGCCAGATTTCGTTGCGGAACTTGCTATAGGAAAATCGACAAGACTCCGCAGCCATTCAAAAAACAAACCGCGGAGTCTGATGTTATAAGACTACCCCTAGATATACTTCCTACCAAGTTTAGATACATCTGGTCCAGTGGATTAGGAGAAGAAGTCGAAAACGTGAAAAAGTTTACGACGGACGACGGACGAACGAACGGACGGACGAGATTTGTATGAGAAGAGTCCACCTTGGATCTTTGTTCCAAATGGAATAAAAAAGAAATCCTTTTTGTCACAAGCAGTTTAAATACGCTCCGTTTTTATGTGTTTGGTATTTGGCTCATGGCTGACTCATATGTTATAACTATTTCCAATTTAATACTTCTGGTTTTATAAAATGTTGCCTTCAACTTTATCGTGGACCAACGATAACTATACTGAAATAAGGTAAAGGTTTACGATATTTCCATAGAAATGATTATTAGTGTTAAAGAAATAAAATAATTCCTAACGAGCGTATGATGAGATCTGTGGGCAGGCTCTGATACACGTTTCAACACCGTTTTCTAATATACAATAACTCAAATATGTGCCATGGATTTCAATTGACTTCATATCGATGAGAATAAAAAGGGGAAATTAATGAGCAAGATAACAATTAGCCAACTTGATTATTACATTATGAAAAGACAAGTTTGCATTAGCATATATACAAAAAACGTATTTATGTTTACAAATAATGAAATGGTTGTCTTAATTATATCACTTACATAAACCAAAATTATTCTAAGGGAATTAAAAGTCTCCTAGTCACGTTAAGATACATTGTATGTTTAACATCTAAATAAGTATTCTCAATTTGTTATAATACTACTTCCATTTTGCCAATAGGTCCTTTATGATTTCGTCCTGGTCGACATATTCGAGTATATGTGGTGCCTGCAGCAGTATTCCCATAGTACCGCCGACTGTCACTATGAGAAACACGTATAATAATAAACGATCTAGAACAAGGGCCACATATCGCCAGTCATCTAATACCTGAAAGTAGAAAAAATATTATTTATGATTTATTTTTATTGTAGTTATTAGTATTCAGTATTCTTGGTACCTTTCTTTTGAAATATACGAAATATAATTATATCATAATATATTTTTAAAAAAACCAAGAATGTTGTTTGTTTTATTAGGGTTAAGGGTTACTCCCACAATCCATCAGTAATATAGCGACAAAGCATTCAAGGAGAAACACCGAGTGATTGAACAGGAAGAGAAGCGGTAGCGGTAGTTCATTTGGCCTGAACGTCATTTTGGTTGCAACAACACTATTTGGTATTTCATCTGGATTTCATGATCTGTTTTTGACTTCAGAGTCGTAACTCCTAAAAATAGCTTAATAAGCTTAATAAGCTTAATAAAACAATTTGCAAGTATTGTTAAAATACGCCTGCTTTGGTAAAATAGTGATAAACACTGACAGTCAAAACCCTATAGATGAGCATACCTATACGAATCTATATCCTGACGCGTTTCTTTAAAATACATCAAGTTGTCATAGAAACTTTGAAAACATTTGCCAAACTATTTTCTCTTTTGGCTTCTGATTAATCAGAATTTGATCCAATATTCCCAATTTCCTCCTAGTAGTATCATTTGAAGAACAAAACCCATGATTTGAAACAAGAGGCCGAAAGGCCTTAACTTTATAAACACTACTCTATATATGTAAATAAATTTAATATTAGTCTAATACATATTGCGACTTGATTAGGATCAGGTACTGATGTTTCAGCAACAGGTTCAACCACATACATGGATTACCTTTACAATAGGACCCAGGACTTTAATGTTATGTTAATTAACAAAATACTTTAAGAATTTCATCAGTAATATACATGTAATAGCAACAATTACATTTCTTGTGAATAATAATAATATATTATTGATTATTTTGCTACACTGAATGATAATTTAAACTTTATAGCATATTGTCTTGTTTTGTTTACATGTTGTCATTTTGTTATGAAAAGAAAAGAAAATTTAAAAAAAAAAAAAAAAAAAAGTAAACACTTTTATTAAGCACTCTAAACGATTTGATTAACGACGACAGACCAACCAACCCCTCCACTACCCTTTCCCTTTCTAACTTCAAATTACCATTTTTCGCTTCATTCTTTTCCATTTCAATATAAAAATGTTCCCTTTTATTTAGTGTTTAAATTTATATATCAACATCACGTTAAAACAAGTAAATTGTTATTCTTTACTGTACATAACATGGAGATGGATACATAAGTTGGCAAAACTTGTTCCCAATCCTTTTGCTGCATTTTTTAATAATATATTTGTGTTCTATTTCTGTAAAAATGGCAATAAATATGTTTAAACTAAACCTTTCTAAAAAGCTTAATGGACTTGTCTATTGTGGGTGCTTAACGACCAATTTACACAAAGAGGTCATGTTAGGTTATCAATGGTAAAAAATACGGGTACACGGCAGATTGGCCAAAAGCCCCGAGGATAGATAACAAGATTGAAATCCTATTATTATTATGCTTGACAATTTACAGACAATTTCAATGTGTTTTTGTTATTGAATGATAGCAACTGAAGCATTATACTATTTATGATTGAAGTCTTAAGGAAATAAGGATACTAACATTTCTTTATACTTGAATTTTCTGTAAAAAGGGATCTCTCATTTTACTGTCAGCAATATTGAACTTTGGATTAAAATATCCTAGCTTTATATTCTGTATTAAGGTTACTATAAGAAAACTTTCGAATGTCGATCTATGTTTTCCTTTTTCTCCAAGTGACGCCCCATTATTTGAACAAATCTGACTTTATTATTTATTTGAAGCCCCCTTGTCCAGGATTGCTTTCTACAATGTACCAGGTTTTGGTAGAATTCGTTCAGTTCGAGGTTATCTATTGAAAAGATAAGAACATGGAAATTATAAAAGTGTTGAATATTGACACCAATACGAGTAACCTTTTTTTAACCTATGATCAAGCCTTGGAACAAACTTTGTTCCTATGCCCCAATCTATTATTCAAACATTAAGCTCTAGATCTTCAAGTATATTACCATAAGAATTTTAGAATTTTGTCCAACGTCCCAAATTTTGTGTTGAGACGCATCATTTGAACAGATTTAAATCCTTGTTCCTCCTTAGTTTAATTAAACATGATTCAATAGTTTTGGAGAAGTGGGAAAAATGAAAAGTTAATATGATGTTAAATTTTGACCTAAGAAGACATGACTTATTTTGACCCGGTTAATCTTTGATAACATCTTTTCCCATAAGCAATATTAAACATAGGCTCTTTTTGTAAAATGATTTTGAAATTTTGTCAATTTTCCCGCATTTTAGCCCTTGAAAACTCCCCTGGAGGTCGAGACCGATCATTTGATTAAGTCTTTATTATATATCCCTAATAGGGGTTCCTAGCAAGTTTGGTTGATACTGATCCAGTGGTTGTTGGAAGAGAAGTGAAAATATAATAGGTGGCAAGTCCACGGGAAAACCCCCGCCTTAAAATGCACAAGATAAATCCAGATTGCATTTTGCTTTAACTAATAAAATGCCTTAAGATCATTTTGAAATTAAATTCAAATAGTTATCGATTCTAAAAGCGAGAGACTCGTTATACAAATACAGCTTCATTATCAATGACGTGTGGTAACTAATAACACTGTTTCTTGTTTGTCCGTATAATTATCTCTGTAATGACATAACAAACTGCTGATTCTTTACTGCATGGTATCTACTGTTCTCTGTTCTTCGATTCCATTACTAAAAAAACATCTGTGTAGCCTTGACCTGTTTCTCCGTCTAGGTGAGAACACAACAGTTTTGAATAATCAGTGTACTCGAATTTTGACACAATGAATATATAAATACATCATATTTACCACAATAGATGTATGATACGTGTCTTTATTTCTGATAGAAGTTTTATTACAACAAAGTAATCTAATCACATAAAATTGATTTTTACCGTCTATACCGTTGTAGTTGATAAGAAATACACAGCAGGAATCCATTAAGTAATTATTATAATGGTGCTTATCGCTCGCCTTAGTCTTTTATGATTGATCTATACTTACTGTTGCATACTCGTCTTCTACTTCTAAATGCTGTGTGATGAATCGGAGTGCCTCTGTTGCTTTTAATATTTCCGCCGACAGTTTTATAACCATCTTGGACGAGTCTTTATCTGCCGTATAATCATTTGTCTGTTTTGGATTAAGTCTACAATTTGGATGATGTATTTCTGTCAATTCCAAAACACTGGACGGTAAATTTGCCGGAAGTGTTGAGTGAACTTCCGTTGTTCTTTCTTCCGGTTGTTTATCACGTGGGTTGTCACGGTCACTAGATTTAGATTTACACCACCGATTGTTATGATCTGGTCTCTCCATGTGAAGAATTTTGGGTAGAAAATATAGAAACACATATCTCACCCAATAAGGCATTTGATGGGTCCTGGGAGTCCTGTAATTCCTGTTTATTACTACAACTGTACAAACAATTGCAAAAATATTCATGATAAATGTAAAAAGAAGATATTTTGCGATTAATGGGATGGTTAAAGACGGAGGTAATATCTTGGAAATCAGCAACAGAAACACAACCAACGCTAAAAGAATAGATATACACAACGTGATTTTTTCTCCAGCATCGGCCGGAAGAGCAAAAACGCAAACACTCACAAACGAAATAAGTACACATGGGATAATAAGATTGACGGTGTAAAAAAGAGTTTTCCTTCGAATTACAAATTTGAAGATCACCATGGTTTTGGACTCCTTGGAACCGGGCTGAGTGAAGCTTTCAATACGACCAGGACAATCTATGATGTCCCAAGCACCATTTTTTAAATAATCACCAAAATCCAGATAGCTGACGTCGCTGTAGAATGTGAAATTTAACTGATGCCCTTTAAAAGTCCATGATCCAAATTTCATTTCGCATTCCTGCTGGTCAAACGGGAAGTACTGGACGTCTATTGTACATGAACTTTTGTAAATCGCCGGTGGTATCCAGTAATGATTTCCGGTAAAGTTCAGAACAACGTTGCATTCATAAGAAACTTCGTATTTACCGTCAGCGCTGCAAGAAGACATAAAACATTTAAATACTTATTTGTTAAAATGAAACCATCAAATGGGGTGTTCTAGGGAGGATCGGGGTAGGGGATAGTTTATCTAGGAAAACAAATTGCGTATCAAAACATAATTTTCCCTTATTAAGAACTGTTTGTCATTTCCTAGAAGACAGTAAGGATTGACTTAACCACGTCTATAACTGTGCATTATTAATATATATATATATGTATATTGTAAACCTATATGCTATATTGCATTTGGAAATAAAAATTGAAATTAAAATTAAATTGGAAAGTTTTTCATAAAGTTGTTGTAAATTGAGCGCTGAAACTCTGTGCATACATAAAGAAGCAACAAGAAGAGAGACACATAACAACACAAAACTAACATTTATTTATAATATAGAAATGATGAATAATTGAAAATCTGAACGATAGATATAAACCTGAACATGTCAATGATGATTCTAAAGAAATACGTTTTACTGGGAACAACACACACAGCAACCAAACTAAAAACGATACAATGTAAGTGTATATGTTAAATAATCGTTTTACTTGATACAACAAGCGAGCATGTGGCGAGTGCGAAGTTAAAGTTAATCTATAATATGTGACGGGGGTAACGTGACATAGGCACTCGATGACCACATTATACAGCTTATACAATTTCTGTTTGAAACGTGTAACGATCTATTCGCAGCTATTATATCGTCAATTCTGAATGCTGCTGTTCTAATAAACCTACACTTATTGACAATTACCGGAAGTGAACATTTTAGTAGCAGCAATATTTGTCACCGTACGCGTCTTCTTTTGCACTGCACTCGATATAAATTGTCTTAAAGGTAAGGAACATTTCTATTTAAAACAGCAAGTTGCCAAGATAAACAACGTTTTTATTCTGTGTACGGAAAGTAGATTAAAGCTGAAAACTTTTTTATACAAATATACACGCGTATAAATCGGTGATAAAGGTCTAAATTGCTTGCTTGTAAACACGATTTCTCCCTACAAATTGCTTACTTGTAAACAAGATTTCTCCCTACAAATTGCCAATGACACCAAATTGTTGGTTGCAACATATGTTAGATAAGAATCAGAATGAAATATTTTTATAGTGAGTGGAACAGTAGACATGTAATATCCTAGTATGTAATTATCGCTTTCGTTGTTGTACATAATTTTGGATGGCGAAAGGCTGGAGTAAAACTGTGAAAAACGAACATTCCTCAAAAAGATGGACGTCAACATATTGCGTTGTTTGTCATTTAAACATTGACCGTTTTGCTAAATTAGAATTAATCTACATGATCTAACTTGAACGGACTGATTGACTGACAGGTGTGATTGTATAGATGAGGTGTACAGGTACAGTCTTATCCTGATTAAACTCGCCATTTTCCAAAACTATCATCACAAAGATCATGATGGGTTGTACTATGAATTTTGCTTGTTGTTTTTAAGATAGGGTTTAACATAACAGGGACTATTTCAAACAAGCGGCGAAAACAATAGTGAAAAGACAGAGAGTTTGTTTCATCAGGGTTTAACGTCCCTTTAATTCCTGTTTAGGTTATATCAAGACAATGTCTGCTTGTGACAGTGAGCACTGATGGCGACTTTATAGTGCTGTCACATAGAAAAGAACAGAGAGACAAAAATAGGAACTTCAAATCTGGGAATGGAGAGAAAGAAAGAGTGAAATAATTAATGTTGTGTCGGTCTTGTGTTTCACGAAATCATGTCTGACGGCTTTCTTAAAATGCAAGAAATTAAATAATCGGGGCAAACATTTAATGACACCCTCCTTTTCTAGATTTAAGTATATTTTTTTGGATCAAAATAACAACACTCACTGCAATAATGTTCGATGAACATGACGAAGCCAGAACGATATATGCCGGTATATCTATGCCATACTATTCATTTTATGTGTGTGCACAGTGTATTTTTACCTGAAACACTAGCCTATTGTATCATAAAGGCACATTTAGATAGAAAAAGTATGCTAATAATTGTTTGAGGATTTTAATTGTCATAAACTTCAATCAACTCTCTACCAAGATAATATACCAGTGTTAATAGGTTAAAGATATACTATAAAAGCACGATGATTTATGAAGGACATCTCCGATGTTTATTATGGGTCTGCTGTCGGAAATAGAAGCTATATGATTAGCCAACCATGTTATAATTAACAAAAGTATATTGATTCAAAAATGACTAATTATCATGTAGGGATTCATGTCGTGTTAAGTGAGTTTTAAAATGTCAAGGGTTGCAAATAAACTTTAGCGATAACAATTTAGCATCGCATACATGACGTAATAAAGAAATAATTTGAACTCTAATACAAATTGCAATCATGAGTTTGTTTGGATACGAACTTTATTTAAAACTGCAATGGACGCATGGTAAGTTCGTTTACTGACAATTAATTATGTAAGTTACAATATGAAACACGCAATTTGATTGCTAATATTTTGCGCTTAAAACGTTTACCATACATAGGCGAGGTTGAAGACATTTTTACCACCACCCAAAACTCTACACCCTAGCCCATCCCCATCCGCCATTTGTAATAAAATACCTGTAATGTGATATAATATAGATGTTTTATATGTTCTGTGGTTCTTTTTCGGTTTTTGGCACTTATATTGTCATTACAAAGACTAGCTCCGTTCTTTCTTTTAACCAATTCCAATGAAATACCTGTCAAAGCAACAATCCCCGGACAAATAACAGACCAGATGCAGAAATAAGATACCAATTGCGCCTTAACGGCCACTTGAATACATAACAATGAAAGAATATCTTGCCAATAGATCTAACAATATTATATATAAAACCAACAAAGTCAGTGCATTGTTTATATAAGATTAAAAACTTCAAATGTATTTCGCATTTGTATGTACACGGATGAAAGATGTACACATGCACATGCAATGAAGATCTGTTCAGAGTTTCATGAAACAGACCAGCTTATCCTGAATAGAAATTGAAAAAAGGTTTCAGTTAATCAGAAGTTATGGCAGCCATGTTGGATCGAGTTCGGCAGCGTCAATAACAAATCAGAGAAGGGACCATGACAGGAACATCTTCATCAAAATTTGTGAAAATCAGACCAAGGATTTTTGACGAAAAGCCTAAAAGTCCGAGCCCATAATACGCCGACGCGCACAAATTGGATAAAGTTCGGTAATACAAGATACACATCTGAAAGGGGAACATGCAAGGAACATCTACATAAAAGTTTTGTTAAGATCTGACCAACGGTTCTTATCAATAAGTCGAAAAGGTCTCAGCCAATCAGAAGCCATGACGGCCATATCGGAGGGAGTTTGACAAAGTCCGACACAAATCGGAGAAAGGACCATGTAAGGAACATCTTGACTAAGTTTGGGGATATGAGACTAAGAGTTCTTGACAATAGGTCGTACAGATCCCATCGATCAATTGTATTACGGATATTGTTTACATTGTGAGATCTCTGTATAGTGCGGGTTGGTGTATTTTTACATCAAGTGGACGTAATAAGTATATCAAAGTAAATCAAAACGAGAACTTTGCACAATATAAC
>JAUMGZ010212316.1:0-10016 GCA_032359645.1 Pododesmus macrochisma | reverse complement strand
GCTGAAAAGGTTATAGGCAATCTGATTAAAACCAGATCTACGCTGATCCCGACATACCGGGAGCAATAGGTAGATCTGGTTTTAGTCAGATTGGGTTATAGGAAATCAACGTTAAGTTTTACAAATAGCCTTTTGGTTGAGGGATGTTTGGCGCGAAATTTTTTTTCAAAAGGTTGAATAAAAAAAAAGATTTTATGAAACTTTATACATGTAAGATAAATGTCAATTAAAAGGTTCTGCAAATATCGTTAACCACTAAACGCATTTATTTCCTAGATTAAAATGTTGATTGCACACATAAATACAGAAATAGAACACGAATTACAAAACACACATATCAGATAATGCGAGATAATGGCTGATTGTAGCTTTGCAAACTCATACTTATGCTATAATAGTCTGCCTGCCCGTCCGTCCGTCCGTCCGTCCGTCCGCCCACCCGTCCGTCCATCTATCTGTCTGATATTGCACAACAAATAAGGCAAGAAGATAATATCTTAAACGTCAGTGTTATCATCGCAAAGTGACATAGTTGATGTCAGATAGGTTAACGGAAAGAGTATATATAACTCTGTATCTATAGTCAGAAAATGGCAAACTTGGTCAGCCAGTGCAATGTAGATTAATTTGTACAAAGATTTCAGTATACTCATACAAACGACACATTAAAATCAACATAAAATCAGAAATAACGGCCATATTCCATTTTATAATTACTTAATATCACCATTGCAAAACGAAAAATTAAATCTTCAACAAAATACCTTACATTCATGACCAACGGATACACAAGGTAAATTACGACACATCTTTATAATATCTACAACAAACCATGGAAACCGAATTCAGTCTGCCGCGCGCGCCGTTATACGATCGTCTGTGGTAAATGTGCAGACGACATTTTGATACAAGGAAACATGCCACTGAATGGTGATTATTAACAGATTTCTGATATAATGCTTTTAATTTCAACGTTTCAGGAAGTTTGACGACAGCATGAAGCCAGCATAAATGAAATGTCGTGTTAATGTTGGATTCAAATTTTATCAACGTGGATCACGTGACAGCGTGGGGATAATCACGCAATGGATGATGTAGCCACCACAACCGAAAGACTTTGCTATAACCAATACAAACTAGGCTTCTGAAGGATTTGAAAAAGAACATCTCCATCACCATACTCTTCAAATGGGGACATGTAAAGTCGTTGGAGTAAGCATACTTGACTGTTTAAAATATTTAATAAGCACAACTCTGTTCTGAAAAAAACCAAAGACAAATTGAATTCTTTACAAGACAGGAAAAGGTTCGCGCTCGAGTAATCGATTAACGGATATTATCAACGTCTCTCTGTAAAATGATTATAATACGTGGAGTGAAAAGGGACACCATATTAGGAATATGTGTGCATGCCTTAACTGTCTGTTAAATTCGTTTTTGAGACGAAATTCAAAACTACCACAAAACTTCATCACAAGAAACAGTTCATGACGTCATCCAAATTCTCCAAAGATAAAGCAGTGACGTATTGCATGTGTTTATGTGCCTCATGGGAAGCCTACTATGGCTGCCGTATGTTCTGCTGACGATCGTTTCTATTACATTCCTTGTGTTCAATTTTTGGTGTTACCACAAAAGACGCAAAGAAAGACAGCGACGCAAAATACGCAATCATTTTCCCAAGATGCGTATGCGTTACGCGTTCGTAGAAAATCAGTTTGTCGGAGACGTAAAAGAGAGTAGAATTCATTGTGAAAACGGGACCGTGATAAACACGCAACAGAATGATGACAATAAAGTGAAAAAATTGAAGAGCAAAGAGTGTTTTGTAGACGAAGAACAGTGCTGATTCCTCCGGTGTCAGGCTACTTTGTAAAGAAATCGCAGACTGAGTGTAAGTATATTTTTATTTCAAAAAGCTCTAAAGACTGAGGGTTCTTATGTTTACGGTGTAGTCCGGTAACATTGCTCACATAAGCCATTCAACATCCAATAAGGCCAATGAGTAAACGATGTCTGACAATTTTCAATTTTTTTAATAGAAATGGTACAGTATAATCCCTTTTCAACATGTACATTCCTTTGAATTTATATAAATTATCATCTGTACCACAAGGTAGGTTGGTCTGGAAATAAGTCACTCCCGTTTGTCCACTGACACAATTTGTTCCCTTACATTGCGCAATAATATGAAAATCTACTACAAAATTACAAAATTAAGGCTTAGAAACAAAACCATATTTTAGTTGACAATTAATTTTAAATAAACATTGATTGCATTGTTGATTTTTGTCATTAAAAATCGACCCATTCGCCCATGGTAAGGTGCACTATGTTAACCACAGTTGGCGAACTAGGAACCGGATGTACCGAACAACTCGGGACTTTCCTCTACTCCAGAATGGTAACTGAATAGTTACTCTGATTAGTGTATGACTTCTTGTGATTACCATACGCTTCTCTGATGAAGGAAAAACCAGAGGAGTTCGGTACATCCGGTTTTTATTCTTAGATTATTATTATTAAACATAAGCAAAACATGACAAACTCCACAGACTGCTAACTACGTCAATATTCTAAAGACAGTTCTCATAAACAAAACTCAATAAAATAAGGATGGTTCCCTACTACATAACACTGCAAAACAGTACATCGCTTAGTGTAAAAACACATGTCAAATCATTTAACTATTTTATATAACAAAATTCGATAAAGAAATGGACTAACCACTGCAACAAAATATGATAAAAATAATGACACGGCGGAATAACAGATTTCTCAGAACAACAAAACATGACAGAATAAAAGACTTACTACTTCAACGAATTATGGCAAAATAGTTGATTTGTCGGTACAACAAAATTTGATAAAATATAGGACTTGTCACTTCGACAAAACATGACAAAATAGTAGACTTATTTGTACAACAACCAATGACAGAAAAAATATTCGCAGTACAAAAAACCATGTTAAATAATGGACTTATTACTGCAAAAAATTGATAAAATAACGGACTCATTACTGCAAGAAAATTTGATAAAATAATAGACTCATTACTGCAAGAAAATTTGATAAAAATGGACTTATCCCTGCAAATAAACATGGCGAAACAATAGAATTACCAGAACAACAAAACATTGATATTATATATTGCAGAATAATATATTTCTCTGTACAAGAAGACCTGGCAGAATAATAGATTTCTCAGTACAAGAAGACAAGACAGAATTATAGATTTCTCAGTACAAGAAGACATGACAGAATAATAGATTTCTCAGTACAAGAAGACATGACAGAATTATAGATTTCTCAGTACAAGAAGACAAGACAGAATAATAGATTTCTCAGTACAAGAAGACATGGCAGAATAATAGATTTCTCAGTACAAGAAGACATCACAGAATAATAGATTTCTCAGTACAAGAAGACATGGCAAAATAATAGATTTCTCAGTACAAGAAGACATGGCAAAATAATAGATTTCTCAGTACGAGAAGACATGACTCTCAGTACAAGAAGACATGACAGAAAAATAGATTTCTCAGTACAAGAAAACATAGCAGAATAATAGATTTCTCAGTACAAGAAGACATGACAGAATAATAGATTTCTCAGTACAAGAAGACATAACAGAATAATAGATTTCTCAGTACAAGAAGACATGGCAGACTAATAGATTTCTCAGTACAAGGAGACATGACAGAATAATAGACCTCTCAGTACAATAAGACATGGCAGAATAATAGATTTCTCGGTACAAGAAGTCATGGTAAAATACTAGACTTACCACTTTAACAAAACATGATAAAGAGTGCAACTGTTTTCAATAACAAAACTTAACAACATAAAAGAATTATAACTTTTACAAAACACGACAGAATAATAGATTCATTTCTCTTTAGCATCCATTGACAACGGTTGCTTCGGACCTTAATGTGAGACGAGGGTCTGTCACACAGAGTAGTTAGTTCTTTTCTCTTATATATATTATATTTATTATTGGCACGTTTCAGTTCTAATTTTTGTATTCTAAGCACACAACATGGCAAAAGTTTACTACAACAATACATGACAGAATCACAGATTCCTT
Source organism: Pododesmus macrochisma (assembly GCA_032359645.1). Lineage (NCBI taxonomy): Eukaryota > Metazoa > Mollusca > Bivalvia > Pectinida > Anomiidae > Pododesmus > Pododesmus macrochisma. Next base: position 5,926 of record JAUMGZ010212316.1, on the reverse strand, counting down.
AATCGTATTACAACACAAGATGACAGAATGAGAGGCCGTGTACAGCTCTATACGCCGTTTGGTACTCATTGGATCTGCAGTATTACAAAATCACCTGTCAAAACATTTCTTTGCAGAAATCAATTACGACAAGAAAGTGCGGACAACGCTAAAACAGCATACGAAGTACAAGAAACCAATCGAAAATCAGCATGGGTCCAGGAAAGCAAACAAACGTTGGTGATTTGAAAACAACTGGTATTGTGTTCATGTCGTAAATGGACAACCAGTGCGTTTTCTGCCATGACGGATTATGGACATAATTTTGCGCTTAACGCTTCACTTCGAATATTAATCAGAGTGGCATTGCTGGTACCGGATATTGATCTTGGGGTAGAGTACTTGGGATTCTAAAACAAGAAACAGGCGGTTTGAACTCTGGTTATCGTAGACGGTCTTTGGCAGATTAAATGTTCTGTAGTTCGTTAACGAAGATGTCGTCTGCTGCCACACAGTCAGGTAAGATCAAGTGTATCGTATATCAAACACTTTCTAACTTGTTGATTCACGTTTCTTTTATTAATTGTTACTTACTATGTATTTGGTAACCATCACGTGAAGATAACATTTTTCGCAATATTGAGGACAATTATTTACTTAGTTTAAACAATATCTTATTACTCAAATGGCATGTACATAATATTTAAACAATAAATAGAAAGGATGCGGAAACAAGCTATAAAGGTTATATTAATCCGTCTCCTTCACAAATATAGGTGGACATATGTACAACAGAAGACCCATTTTTATAGACATACATTTGCGTTAAATAATATATATATGTATGTGTTTACCCCCAACAGTCACAACCCAACTGTATGCTTTACACGCAGTGGTAACCTCGTTGTATTTTAACAATTATGTGATATATGTATCCTGATGTTCTATGTGTGGGGAATTTAAAGTTAACATGGAGATAATTAGTTATTGGAAACATCGCCGTTGATAAGATTACATGTTTGTTTTTTAAAGATAGGTTTGTATTTAGGGCAGCATGAAGACATGAGGGTATGCTAGTTAAGATACTAAAGAGTTAAACAAGTCATACTGAAATTGAAAAGACCATTTATTAAATTAAATGACGATTGTACAACATAAAAAATGAACGAAACTGAGTAGTATACAGTACTGCATAATCAAAGAAAACAACGTGACTAATGTTTCTTTCTTATAGTTAAAATTGATTTAGCATGGCAAACATATTACACTATAATACAAGCGTAATAATACAAAATACAAGCTTTAGTATCTAAGATGTGTTAACATATACCACTATTACACTATAATACATAATACAAGCTTTAGTATCTAAGATGGGTTAACATATACCACCATTACACTATAATACATAATACAAGCGTTATAATACAAAATACAAGCTTTAGTATCTATGATGGGTTAACATATACCACCATTACACTATAATACATAATACAAGCGTAGTAATACATAATACAAGCTTTAGTATCTAAGATGGGTTAACATATACCACCATTACGCTATAACACATAATACAAGCTTTAGTATCTAAGATGGGTTATACCGCCACGATATAATACATAATACAAGCTTTAGTATCTAAGATGGGTAAACATATACCACCACGATATAATTACTACCAATTGTAGTGTATAGTCTTTGTCATTTTAAATATTAAGTTTGTTATTAATACATAAATACATGGATTGTGGACATTTTAGTTGTGGCTTCATTTTATACTAATGATCTTGGTAAATCTTACTATAATTATGTTCCTTTTCCCTATTATTTTCTGCATTGGTAATTTTCAGATGTCTTTTTACGCTCGTTTTCTTTTAAAAAGAACACGATTTAACAAACAATTTGTTTTTATTAAGATCACTAACATTGCTTTTTTATTACACGATATCTTTTAGCAGTTTATATTGATTGAATACTGAAGGAAATAACGTAGAAATTGAGTAATCAAGTTTAACGACGGATTCAGAAAAATCAAACTTCTATTTGAAATTTTGTAATCAGCTGTTTGTTCGTCTGTCATCAAAGAGCAATGTCCTCGCATTTATACAGAAATCAACTGTCTAGGTAGTTCAAGTATTTAATGCCGACACTATTGGCATGTTAGAGTTTTCTGTTCCAGTCTTTATGTCTTATGTATGGAAACATGAAGTACAGAATCATTAGATGGCGAATAATGTGTACTTAAATGGTGCGTTCGATTAATTGCAGACTTGTCTAGGGTCGTTATACATTTTGTGTATGTCCAATGTCAAATCTCTAGGGGGTCTGTCAGACTTTATTGCTTGATCGAACAAGACGTGGAACAAATGTACATAAACAACTGGCTGTATTCTTACGGAACTAACAAAACTATAACAAAAAAGAACAACTCTGCTTAATATTGGGTATCAAGATTTAAAAATGATTGTTCGAAGCTAATCACAATAAGAAGCAACCAACTCTACTAAATGTATTTTTTCTGTTTGATAATAAGATGTAAAATTCATTGTTAGACGACGACGACGACGACGACGACGACGACGACGACCGTGATCCGGTAGGCTGGGTTCTAACCGCGGCCACATCATTTACGTTGAAATTAGGTAATCTTCTCGCTCCCTGCTAAGTGCTCAGCATTTATTGGTAGGAGAAGGATAGGTTGGCTCGATGTCAGGGTAATGTGACCGAGTGAAGTATCATGCCAAGTGTGTAAGGCATACTATTTCAGTGAGACAGCACTATAAAGTTGCCATCAGTGCGTACTGTCGCAAGCATATGCCGCCTCGATATGAGTTGAAGGGATATTAAACCCCAATAAAACAAACAAATAAACCTTTGACACTTTCTTCTTAGCGCCTGACACATTTTGCAGGAAGAACTCACTTAAAGCGGAAAAATTGTTTTGGTGTCATCATATTAAGAGCGAGAATTTTCTGTTTGCGTCCTACATTTTTCAAGGTTTGCCGTTTGCAACCAATTTAGTCGAGCTGCGTCACGATATTACGACGATACGACATCACGGCAGGAATTGGGCGACAGTATCACAACAAACTATGGTTGTTGATTGCGGCCAATGTCGCATTGACGTGCTGTCGCATTGCAAATATCATATATCAAATATCAATACGACAGTACATCACAACAAAGTTCATGATGACTCTACGACAACACGACACCAAGTCAACGTGGCAGAACTATTTAAATATAACACGACAACACGAGAGATTGACAAGAAGGGCAACATTAAAATACAAACCTATGATATATATGACATTTTAAAATCACATCTCACTGTAAAAACATTGGTTATGATTAGTAATTCTCTTTCCGTAATGTCCCTTCGTGATAGTTGTTATTGTCTCATTTAGAGTTTCGTTTTCGTAACATTGTTGTTCGGAAGTAGCTCTCAATTGATCGCCACTGAAATCATTCAGTTTAAAAAAAAAATCATTTCACGAATGATGCAATGACTGCTAAAGTGTTGTGATTCACGCAATAACTATTGTCATGCTATGTTTATTACTCGTGGGTACGTAACACTACTCCAGCATAATTATGTCTTGTCGCTTTTATAGTCTGCAAGGTTTCCATACACGCTATACCATTTGTTTTTGTCGTTCATTGTCAAGTTACTTCCTATTACTGCCAAGAAACGCGAGTCGCAATTCGGTGATAGAGGTAGATATGATCTTTTGCTAAATAACAATAAGCTAACGCGCTTCATTCACTTTGTTTGTGACACATGCTGCAGTTATGCCAGGAGGTCTGTACCACCTCTGCAGTTAATTGCTTAAATATTTTGTTGGTAAATTTGCTGTGTTTTGCGAAGACTGTCATAGACTGAATTTGCACTGAGATATCATGGTGAATGACTCGCGTGACGCAAAAATAAAAAAGCCTTACTCTTTGTCGTCTCGAACAAATGATTTTCTTCAAGTTGATATTTTTGTTCTTCAATATTGCGTTTCTATATCGGATAGATACTTCATCTTGGTAGAAAAAACCAGGGATTGTTCAGTGTTGTACATAGCATTGTACACATTTTTAAAGAAACTTTAATCAAAATTGTTTTATCTGCGTATAAGGAATGTAAACCAATGACCTTGTTACCGGAGTAAAGTTTTAAAGCTAATGATGCGATATCTATTTCTAGACAATGGAGTGTATTTCAAAGAGCAAGTTGTTCACTTTCAATTGTAACATATCAAAGCCGGCTAACAGAAGCCGTATATAGATAATTCAAGCAAAATACTGTAATTAAATTATAAGCTTAATATAAAATTCAGACGATGTTGAGAATGCATATCAGTGCTGTTTAACTGAATCATTTTTCCTACAATTAGCTTGCATGATGACAATTTGTTTGTGTATTCAAAGATTGTTGAAACATTTGACATGACAGTGACAGACGAAACTTGGTATGAGGGGATCCCTGGAATTCGCTGGAATTTGTTGAATTCCAGGGATAGAGTATTTAAAAGGGAGACCCGGAGCAAGAGTAGGATCGTTCTCATATCTGGCTAATTGGATTTTACATACTTCGGAACTAATTGACATTGACTTACTTTTGGACTTTGATACTATACGACCACGTTAAGGATTTGCTTTCTATTATATATATAGTTTCAAGATATCTATCTATGTTTAATAAACATGACTGTAAAGAAAGAGTTAGGACTTCTCTTCTTTTTTCTTTAATTAACTCGGGTTACAGGAGTTGGCAACAGTGAAAAATTATCATTACATTTGAGAACCTTAAGTCTCGTATTGTATACGAATAATAAACATTGATTTCTTAAATTTGTTTATAACTGTTGATTTCTATTTAAATCTCAAATTCAAAATTTACATCAAAGTGTGATTAATAAGAAGGAGTATGAAATGTATAACAATTTAATATTTGTAAAATTGACCTGAAACCAATATGATCCTAACGTTTACGTAAGTAACACACGTGTACACACACTCTACACATAACGGATACAAAAATCCATATAACGTGCATGTTTGAATAGCGTTATTAGAGAACTGTTAATATTTACAATCGATCAAAACAAAGGTTAGACCTTGATCGCCTGAACTCGGTGTTTAATATACTAATTATGGTACATACATTTATTGTAGACATATTTATAATGTTTTAAAACATGTACATATAATATGCACGGCGTATGATGAAACAACTTTTACCGTTCAATTTTGATAAAAAATTGCTTTGTTTTTTCAGATTTTTGTTCAGGCATTGAATGCGTAATCTATCAGATTAAAAATATATTTGTTTTGTTGTTGGCTCTATAAAACGGTAAATTAAAAGAGTTCTTCCATATCGAAGGTAAAGTATTGTAATTTATATTTAATAGATACATGTTCATAGGCATAAGTGGGTTTTGAACCCGTGTAAACAAACTATTATCTATTAAGATATTCTCCATAATACAACTTTTTTGCCAGTACACTAGTTGGAAGGTAAACCATAGCTTCATGAGCATAGGGATCGTAATTTGATGTTGTTGCGTTTTCGGGATACGGACGAACCAGCCGTCTGCGAAACGAAATGGCTTCCTGACTTTCGAACGTCACTTTATTTACACAAACAATTGCTTCGTTCATAAGCAGTAACACATCGCAAGTCAACCTTAAAGTGCCTCCTAAAATAGACACACTCAGGGACCAATCGAAATTCATTTTGCTGCCGTTAAACGGCACTTTCCCCTCAAGAAAAGGGTACCAAATTTCCCCTATTTCCCTCTAAAATTCCCCTTTTTCTGCTCAATGACATACATATTTCAATATTTTATAAATGCGTTGTATTCCTTACCTCGTAAATACAAAACAATTCTCGAGCAACAATTGTAAATCATGGATCATTCTTGTTTATTTGCCGTAGTTCAAGAAGCAATTTGAGGAT
>JAUMGZ010212294.1:0-11893 GCA_032359645.1 Pododesmus macrochisma | reverse complement strand
GTTCGATCTGTTATCCAAAATGGTGACCATGGCCTCTGATTGGTCGAAATTTAAATATTGTCCGATTTCGTTCATATTTGGTATACAAGTGTATTATGACACTGCAATCTCAACGGTGTATGATTTTTTTTCCCGATTTGTAATCAAAAGATAACGGCAAATGCCTGTGATATGTCAAATTTAGATATTGCCTGATTTTGACTAAATTTGGAACTCAGATGTATAACTACACTGTATCAAAAACCACAGATATGTATTTTTTTTTGGATCCATTATATAAGATGGGACAACTCATTTAAAAAATGCTTTTAATAGTCGAGCTCTGCTGTTCTCCAACAGCTCTTGTTTAATTTATAATGTATACCGGTATTAGGTTATTTTTTCTGTGTGCGTCCTACGTCTTCCTTGTGTTTGCCCATGTCCATGGACTTGCAGGTTTTTAATATCGTCTTGGGTATTCGTATTAACTACTTTAGTAACTATACCCAATAACATTTCAAAAACGGATATGCTTTACCCCTCTGTACTGTCGTGATAGATTGCACCTAAATTTAATGTAATAATTTAACTTAACGAAAGTTATTCAACATCACCCATATATCATAGTAACTGAACCAAAAGCATCCTTCACAACGGAAGTGAACAATCACGCGCGAGCGTTTCCTGCGTCACGTGACACCGTTATACAATATTCTTGTTATTTGTTATTATATTTGTATAAAGTTCTACTTTTCATGATAACGCCCGTGATTCTTTCAAAAGCAGATTAAGTTTGAGTAACACCTAAATGGCAGCATAGTCTTTCTAGGAGATCTTTCGTTAACAACATTGTGTAAGACATCTTTTTAAATATAGGAAACTATCTCATAAAGATTATGATATTAATCATATTCATTATATATTATGATATCTTATATATTTGTTTAAAAGAAATCCTCTATAGTTTTCAATGTATCATAATGTTAATAAGATATCTCTTGCAGTGAATGAGATATTTTTTATAACTAAAAGTATTATAATATATCTTATTTATTCTTTATCTCATATATTATAGGAGGTGTCTTACACACGTATTGATATATATACCTTATAACAGATAATATATTACTACTTAATGATAAAACATTTAATAGTAATAAAAAAATGATAAAGTTGAATCAGAATTATGTTCTTTCTGTAAAAAGGAATAAAAAAGAACACTTATTTGTGACTACATCGAAGTGCAAATATTTGTAGATCTAGAGCACCTAATCGATAAACATCATTATTCATACTTTTTCAATTAATTTTTCTCTATCAACTGCTACCACATTTCAACAACATACCACATATACCGACATGTATATATTTTTTACTTTTATATAATTTATTTTAATAATTAAATATAACAAGAAAAACTATTTTATATATCTATAAACTTGACTCCTCCTCTGTACCTTTCCTACCCTTATGTACATTTCCAACATAAAATAGTATTACCCTATTAATATTAATATTGATATTAATTTCCCCCTTTCATAATATAAAAATTTCCAGGAAATGTACAAGAAGCAGTGATAAGGGGTGTAAATATATGGTCATGTGTGTCTGTTATTGGCAAGTACATAGTAATCTTATTTAATATGAATAAAACATTTTCTTGCATATGTTCAATAAGTAAATGTATTTGTAGAACATTAGAAGTTTTATAAATATACATCAATGTAAATAATTTTATATATGACGTGTACAAGTCAGGAAATGTGGTAGTAAATAGTTATTTAACTTTATGGTGTGTGTGTGTGTGTGTGTGTGTGTGTGTGTGTGTGTGTGTGAAATATATATTTATGTTACTTTATACGAATAGGAGGTGTTCTCCCCCCCTCTCTTTCTCTGTTGTAAATTTAAAGAAATATGTAGTTATCTAACTTTATACGAAGAACGTTTTTCTGTTTATTATCAAGTATTTAAATATGCTTGTAGACAGATTGAGTTTCTCCCCTCATATAATTGAGAGAGAAAGAGAGAGAGAGAGAGAAAGAGACGCTAAGAGTTAAATAATTGCTGAAATAAACAGTGACAGATAATAGTTATGAATACATGTTGTTAAAGGATTATACAGGGCCCCAAACCCTGGCTTCCTCAATAACTTCTGGGAACAATAAAAAGTTAATATTAAGAAGAAATTAAATATCATAATAATCTATATAGTTGTTTTATGCACAATGTAAATAGCTCATTATCATATCAAAAGTCACATTTTGCTCATCATGAAAGTTAATTCCTAAATCCGGTCATTAGTAAGATCCAAATATTGTTTTTCAGTCACATTGTCCTGTCTGTTTTATATTGCATTTTTCTTCAAATATTTACTGACGACGGCATAAAAACGCAAATATGATCAACACTCGCAGAGTACGATATGCCTGGACTCATTATTATATTTCATCTTCTTTCATTCATAGTGTCATAATCAGAGAGGTTCACATGACGTACACCGGCAGTATTCGCTATTTCAATGGTATCATATTCCTCTCTCCTCATGGAATCATAATCGGACAGTTCTTTGGGAATGTGTTTAGTTGTTGATTTGTCAAGTGTATGGTACTCATCCGCAACCATAGAATCATAGTCTGATAATTCTTGGGGATCATTTCTGGAGTTGGTCGCGCCAAGAGTGTGGTATTCACCGTCTCTTGTATTGGGAACATGATCGTATGTAGCTTGATGTACACCTGAGCGCGCCTGGAGATCATTTCTGGAGATGGTCGCGCCAAGGGTGTGATATTCACCATCTTCTGTATTGGGAACATGATCGTAAATGGCATGTTGTTCATTCGGGCGTTTTTCTTCTTCGTGGAGAAAGTTATAAACTGTGGCATCTGTAGAATTTCCAGTATCAGCATTTCTGTCGCGTGAAGCTGACACCGCATTGTTTATACAGCGACCAGTTACATCTGTTTTATTATGATATTGCAAGTCGTTTGATTTTACTTTCTTTTTCTCTGACGTGTCAAGTTTTTCTTCATTTTGACACGAGTTGGTTCCCTTTAGATAATCAACTCTATCGTTTAGAGGAAATCGGTTTCGAGATTTGTTTCTACGGCGAACAAGGCAGATAATCAACAACAGGACCAAGACAACGACAGCACTTCCTGAACCAGCTCCGACATAAACTGGAATGTCTGAGTCATTTAAAAGGCCATCTGTTTTAGGTAGTAATGGCGCCGAGGTTATGTTAACTGTTCTCGGCGAATGGGGAGTTGCATTGGGGGTACTGTCGAAGTTTTGTGTTGTTATATTACTACAAAGTAGATGATGCTTCACTGAGCATGGAACTGGGGAATATTTTATGACCTTATTCCACCCGATAATCACTTTCACACAATTTTGCCGTGGGATTATAGATACATCAAATCCCCACGTAAGGGTAGATATTTCTTTAGAACTGTACAGACACATGCAGTGACGATCTTTCCCTTTTGTAACAGCTAATGTACGACCACACGAATAGTCATTTTTATTGATTGTACAGCGAAGAGGTTCGCACGAATCATATAAATCTAAGCTGCCATATTTATTTTTTACATCCTTTTCACAGAAACATTGGATCCCTACATTAAAAAAGGAAGAATTTGAACAAAGCACATAACACTTTAGTAGACGATCCTCTGGCATTTTTGTTCTGTTGAGATTAACATCATCTTCTACGTTGTAGCATGTCCCTGAGAACTTTATCTCTGACTGGTATGTAAAATATGCTCCGATCCATACTTCGATAGGGTAGCTCCCTAAAGCGAGCAGTTCCTTACCAGTTTGTGATCGTATATGCACTTCTTTTCCCTAAAATTGTAAAATGTGAAAATGCTGACTCCTTTCTTTCAATAACTGTGAACATACAAATAAAATAATGTTTTAAAGAACAAAACCATTTAAAATCACTTAAACTTACAGACTAATCTGTGATTGGTTGAATAAACGTCCTAAATAGTTGGGCGTTAACATGTAATTTATGTGTTTATTGTATTTTTTATGGCATTGTGTTGGGCGTTATTTCCTCCGATTCTGATATCAGTCTTCCTAAATTTGGACTGAGGACTAATTGTTTTTATCTTGGTTTTTTATTCTGTCTTACTTCTTCTTAGGATGATTACGTCTTCGTGTTTGCAGTATTGCCTTTAACTTGATGTTATGGATTATCTAATACGTTTATAAATTTATATTGTTTGATGCACGTGCCACGTAGAAGGAACAGTTAAAATTATATAATACAGGTAAATCTATATTCCAGTTATCCAAAAAGCTTAAATATTAATATCAATCTCCTGTTCTTTCGCGCTTGATTTTTTTTAAGTGTTGTTTGTTTAAATGTTGCATGAGTAATCCTCGATCACCAGACACTCAGATGAATACTTTGGTTTTATTTGTTTTTAAGACATCCTTTAACATAAGCTGCTAGTTTAAGGTTACACGTTTGACTTTATTGTGATCTTACTTCTCTCGCTAAATTTCATCAAGTTAAGTAATATCACACATACCTCGATTTGGGAAAAAGCGTCCTCATCAACTATGTCACACGGCATCTTCTGCATTCCCTCACCCCAAGGATATTGTAATCTAGATAAAAATAGATCCACTGCCAGTGTAACAGAAAATGCCCATTGAAAGAATATGAAATGAAATATCATTTTGCCAATCATGTTGAAATATGTTTACTCTAATTCTTGCCCACCACCTAGTATATGTGTGTACACGGATGAATAAATGTTATACACATGTGGATTTGATAAATAAGCATGTATCCCACATCAATCGAGCAAACTCAGTTTCGTATTCGTACAAATATGTACACGTAAGGGTCTGAAGTACGTGCTTATGGGTACAGCATGGGTTTTGTTAAAAATGTCATTCGAATTCCACACTTAGTGTTGTCAATGTTACGTATAATCTGTCCATTAGGGAGAAGGTCATCGATGTATGGTTTTTGTAATGTGCCCAGAAGAGAATTCGACAATTCTTTTATTATTCACTTGAATGTATTCCCGTTGTTGTCTTTGTTGTTGACACATCATTTTTTTGGCATTTTGTTTTCTTATTCCTCTTTGTGCAATATATGCTAGAATGACATAATTCAATGTTCATCTTTATAAAAAAAGGAAACTTCAGTCAGTTGTGTGTTTCTAAATTGCTATTTACGAATTCAAAATGCACCTGTTAACTCCTGATAGATGAAAGTCCCAAGTTGGGAAGCATGCTTTACACGGCTTGATATTGATACCGTATACGTGATCTTATTGTTGTGTAGATTCATTTCAAGGACATTAAACTTTCCTTTTTTGTATAATGAAATTCCAAAAATGTTGTTAATGTCAACAATTGTGACAATTATATGAAAGCTTGACCTTTATATATCATAGTCATGTAAATCTCAATCATTTTGGAAAGAAATGTTTGAACAGAATTGTCATCAGATTTTAAGTTAGTTATCATTGCGGCACTGATTGTTACACTTATTCACGTGAATGAAACAGTGTACATAACTATTTGATCTAGTTTTACCTATATTTGATCTAGTTTCACCTATATTTGATCTAGTTTAACTTATATTTGATCTAGTTTTACCTATCTTTGATCTAGTTTTACCTATATGTGATCTAGTTTTACCTATATTTGATCTAGTTTTACCTATATTTGATCTAGTTTTACCTATATGTGATCTAGTTTTACCTATATTTGATCTAGTTTTACCTATATGTGATCTAGTTTTACCTATATGTGATCTAGTTTAACTTATATTTGATCTAGTTGTACCTATATTTGATGGATTAAATGGAGCATAAAATAACCAATCTATAATATCATTTACAAGTAAACGTGTTATTTTGTCGATTATGTTATTCTAATATTAGTGGTTTTAAAACTTGTTTTGTTCCTCACAACTCATTGATTGTTTGTGATAAATACAACATACATGTATATTGACATTGACATTTCATAAAGTGAACTTTAATTAACATATACATACACAAAAGTGTAACCATTGGTATATATTTTAGCAGAGGAAAACCGACGTGTTATTTAGTAAATTACTTAAATCTCAACCTAACAGTGCTTTGTGTCATAGATATATCTATACAACCATCAGGAACTTTTCCTTGTACAATTAAAACATCGGAAACATATTTCCTTTTCATCTTGTAAACACTAAATGATCTTCCTTTTCCTATGCAGATTGTCATGTTTCTATGTTAGTGTATCACTTATTAGATAATTCTAATCGTAACAATCTGCTAGTTTCATTTATACTGTGGTTTAGGGGGCTATAAGGGTTAGAACAAAGAGTTTTCTTCCCTGTGGGACCATTGGATTTTGAGCAAAAATCTTGAAATGCATTGAACAAGAGCTTAATACATTTTAACAATACATTGATATGATCATTTAGAGCAGTGTGAATTTTTGTAAATATGTACAGTGTTAGTCGATGCATATTTATTTATAGTATTGTCAGCTCAGCCTCTAATGCAGTGCTGTCGTCATTGGTTGTTTTCAAGTAATTCAAATTCATCTGTAAATGGCATTCTGATTAGTTGAAAGATTTGTTTTATACCTTTATAAACCTAATTTTTTCACGTTGTTTGCTTCCAAACTGTAATATGATCGCATTTCCTGTTTATTTTGTTTTACTGTTTTATAGACGCGGTTAAGAATAACGTGACATAAATACTACATTCTATGATTTACAGTGATGTTAAAAAAACATGAATTTATACATACAAGTTAATCATATATTTACAAATTTGATTGTAAATATCGCATTCAGAATGTTGTTTATATATATATACATGTATTTGTATTAAATCTGTTTTGCATAATTTTTAGATTTATATAAGGTACACAGTTTAGTGTATACATCTTTAAGTCATATTCATAATATAAATATTCTTTAAATGTTTTAGATGAGTTTGTAATTGTCTTCTTTATCTACTCCCTAACATCTATAGATTACAAGTAAAGACACACCATTCACAGATTTAAGAACATGGGATTGAAACCAAGCGTTTCCCCATATGTTTTCTGGCGGTTTAAAAATTGTATTTTTATGTGTTAAAAAACATCATATTTTAGCAGTTCGAAAATCCTACAAAATCACATGATTAAACAACTTCAAAATTATTATTGTTGAACATTTTGTGTAAGCTGGGTTAGTCATATAAGTTAGCAGATACAGGATATTCTATCAACCTAAGATTAGGATCAAGAAAATTACCAAATTTGTGCGCCCTAGGTGTGAGGTGCGTGACATGAAGCCCGCGACCTTCCGCACTCGAATCAAACACTCTCACAACTGAGTTACTGTGGCTGTTTTGTTTGTTTTTTTATTATGTTTACAAAATGGAGCTGCCTGCAGTTCTTAGTTTACACTACGTTACGAGTTTTACCTTGAAATACAAATGTTTACAGCTATCACTATGGAACATGGGACATGTGATTTACACCATCATTCTTTCGTTGGTAACGGCAAAGTGAAACGATGGCAACAGTACGATTGCGCTGATACAATTCAATGGTACGATGGCAGTTGTACGATATTTCCCTCCCTACATCGCCATCGTACCACAGTGCATCGCCATAGTAACGTCGCCATCGCACCATCGTTGGTGAAAATGGCTCTTAACGGAATCCATAAATAATCTGTTCTCTCAAGCTTTTTTAGGATTAAGCAGCGGAACGTATTGCATGATTTACAGTCAAATACTTTTACCATGCCAATGAAAAGATACAAACTAGCAAGCTTAAACCGGGCACCAAGAACTATACTAAGAAAAACAAAACCAATTTGTCTTAATTTCAGGCTATAACACGAATCAGTCGTGTTCAATACTCAACAGTGGCTCTAGAAAAATTGGATTAAGAGAATACAATATTTACATAAACAGAGGCTGGAGAACAATATCTACATAAACAGAGGCTAGAGAACAATATCTACATAAACAGAGACAAGAGAACAATAGCTACATAAACAGAGGCTAGAGAACAATATCTACATAAACAGAGGCTGGAGAACAAAATCTACATAAACAGAGGCTGGAGAACAATATCTACATAAACAGAGGCAAGAGAACAATATCTACATAAACAGAGGCTAGAGAACAATATCTACATAAACAGAGGCTAGAGAACAATATCTACATAAACAGAGGCTGGAGAACAATATCTACATAAACAGAGGCTAGAGAACAATATCTACATCAACAGAGGCTGGAGAACAATATCTACATAAACAGAGGCTAGAGAACAATATTTACATAAACAGAGACAAGAGAACAATATCTACATAAACAGAGGCTAGAGAACAATATCTACATAAACAGAGGCCAGAGAACAATATCTACATAAACAGAGACAAGAGAACAATATCTACATAAACAGAGACAAGAGAACAATATTTACATAAACAGAGGCTAGAGAACAATATCTACATAAACAGAGGCTGGACAACAATATCTACATAAACAGAGGCTAATGAGCCAAATGGAGGAAGAAAAACCCAAAGTTAAGGACAAAAACTCCACCAATATAACACTATAAAAATGACCTTGTCCACAATTGAGGTGTATGCACATTCGAAATAGTAACTTTCAACAACGTATTGCACTGGACAGTTTTTTTTTCAGACAACCTTTTCCTCGTCAACAGAGCAGACGTAGAGATTCATTACTTAATAATATATCTAAATTAATATAAACAAAGGGTAGACATACTGTTTGAATGACTTTATTTATAGAAAATGTCAAACAGACAAAAACTACAATTTAGAATACATGCTAGGCAATGTACACCAATACACGATATGACATCAATGAACTTGGATAGATATTTTACCCACCCAATGATTTACTGTATGCACACAATACTCACAGATGCGCAAAAGAAAAACATATTCTGTATATTAGTTTATCTGTTGTGCACATATTTTTTCAACACTATAATCTAAATAGGAGTTTAATAAAGAAGTGTTGTAAATGTAGACTTTCAAAGAAATCGTGACCCACAGTTGATACGTATACGATTGTCGATTTAAAGCTTTTAAACCCTTTAGACGACCTAGAGGTTTTTGTAACCCCAGGACATTCGCCTTCTTTTCTTATAACACATATATTTCTGTTTTGTTGAATTGGTATGCGTTCCTCTATACTATTTAAGTTCTACGGGTATAAACATAGGGAGAGATAATCGTGGGATTTTTGTTTTATTTGCAATATATTCACCTCATTTTAATCTCAACCGCCAGTTGAATATTCAAGGGTGATTGTGGTATTATATATATAGCTGTTAATGTAAGAGCTTGTAGTCAATATATTCACATTATTTAATAGTAAATTGTGACTCTCTTTGATTTTGAACCCCTTGAATGTCACATATTTATATATATATATGTTATTGAACAGTAAAGTGCGACTCTCTTAGATTTTGCAACCTTGAATGTCACCGATATCATGTTTCAAGATTATTTTCTTTGTTAAGCTCAAAGTGAATTTTATGATGACTGCACTTCGTCCAATCTGTATTGGACGTTATATAGTTAGAAGAGTCCTTGCCATTGAAATGAACATGTAGCAGATAACATGGAACACGGTATACCGGGTGATATCTCCCTTCAGACATAGTTTCATAGTCAGAGAAGCATATATGGCGTACACTTTGGTAGTGATAGACAAAACACAGTATGCCAAGGGACTTAGGTACTTCCTTCAGCAATATTGCCATAGGGGTCTGTACGACCAGCATTTGTAATATCCAACAGGATATTTTCATCCTCTCATTGAATCATAATCAGACAATTCGACGGGAATGCGTTCATTTGTTGCCTTGCCTAGAGTATGATACACATCTCCGACCATAGAATCATATTCTGATAGTTCTATAGGATGTGCGATTGTCGCCGCACCAAGAGTGTGATAATCACCGCCTTCGGTATTTGGAACATGATCGTAAGTGTCAACCTGTACGACCGGGCGTTTTTCTGGCTCATGGAGTAAGTTGTAAATGGAGGGATCTGTGGAATTTCCGGCTCTACACTTTCTTTCAGCTAACGATGAAATTGCGTGGTTTTTGTTACGATCCTGTGCATTTTGTGTATTTCCAAATTGTAAGCTGTTTGAATTTGCAATCTTATTCTTGTTCTTTTCGAGTTTTGAATCGTATCGACTAGGATCAAAAGACACTATTTGACGTTCAACTTCATTACCGGCATCGCTAGTTCCCATTTGAAAAGAAATTCTATAAGTCATATTTTGAGCATTCTTATTTCGAGATTTCTTCTTTCGACAAACAAAGCAGACAGCTAAAGACATAATCACTACTAAGACAACACTACCTACACAAACCCCAACATATACTAAAGTGTTTGCGCCTTCATTAAAGGGTTCCGTGCTTGATGAAAAAGACGTTAAAGTATGATCAAATAGAGTTCCTGTGACTGAATTTGGTGTGCTGCCAAAACTACTTCTTTCTGGTTTGCTACAGAGTAGAGGTAACCATTTATAACACGGTATAAAAGAATATTTCATAGCCTCATTGCTTTTGATAATAACTTTCACACAATGTTTTTGTTTAGATAATGATGAATTGTATCCCCATTTAAGAATAGACTTTTCAGAAGATGTGTACGTACACATACAATGTAGATTCCCGTTTTTGATACTAGTTAATGTATTACCACAGGAATAGTTCGTTCCGCTACCGACACAAGTATCCGATTGGCACTCGCTAGAAAGACTTAAGTTGGTATTCTGTTTCACATCATTTTTACAGAAGCATTCAGTTCTAAAGATTAAAAATGAAGAATTTGAACAATACATAAAACATTCAGATAAAATATTTTGCAGAAAAGTTTTTCTCTTTAAAGCTTTATTATCGTCTATGTAGACACATTTTCCTGAGAAATGTATATCTGGTTTGTATGACACAGATGCTCCAATCCAAGCTTCTATAGTCGCGTTCCCCAAGAAAGGTCGGTAGAACTTCCTATTAAATAAAACATTCCCTTCTTTCCCCTGAAATTTAAAATAAAAATTGAATAATTGAATATTTTTTTATTTAAAAAAGAGTACATAATAAGTCTGTACTTAAAATTCACACGCACGCACGCACGCACGCACGCACGCACCCACCCACCCACCAACCCACACACACATACACACACACACTGAATTTGATTCTTAGTGTCCAGTAAATATAGCTAAAGGTTGAAAATGTACAAACACGGAGAGATGTAAAGAAAATAGTGTTATCTTTTTTTTCAAGCAATTATAATCATAAGCATATTGATAAATTAGGAGAAATCTTATCTTCAGTTGAAATTTCAAACCTGATTTCTTTCTTTCTTTATTAACTGGTGTTATTTTTGAAAACGGTATGAGTGGAATAAAGAGAACGAGAGACATTGACAAACCAACAATAACTGCATCAATCTATTAAGCACCAGATTGTAAGGAATCAAATTGGCATCACAACAATCCTCAAGACTATCAATCAATGCGGACCGACTTATTAACTGGTGTATTTTTGGTAGTACTCATCTAATTTATGGATTTAATAATTTTAAAATGTTATTTGGATGATTTTCAAGCTCTTGTCCCCTTTTGTACCTGAACATATATTTAGCTAGGCCTAGCAACGTATTGTTTTTTTTTCTCTAGAACGTCCATCAATGACTATCATATGGGATTTCCTTTCACTAGTGATAAGACTACACATTTAAAATATATACATTGTCGATACGTATCCGCTAACAATTTTGTTCTTAACCATAGATGCTTGTTTGTTTGTTTGTTTGTTTGTTTGTATAAGGGCTTATTGTCCGATCAACAGCCAAGGTCATTTACGGACGTGCCAGTTTTACTGGTGGAGG
>JAUMGZ010212283.1:0-11893 GCA_032359645.1 Pododesmus macrochisma | reverse complement strand
ACAGATGTTCCAGTTTCTTCGTCTTTTCTCTCAGTTTTTCCTGCGAAACCTCTTAAGGTGTCGCCATTCTTGTATAAGAATATTCATACAACGTTGAAGGTGGATGTTTTAAACTGATCAAACACAGTCCATTGTGTGCATATTAACATAGCGATTATTACTACTACTAAGATGCTGTCACAGAAAACTAGTGTATATTTTATCCTGGTTCTTCTTGATAATAAGCAGAGCAGTAAGTTAATAATAGGGGAATCAATATCTTATAAGGGTTATGTAAGAAAATTGCAATAATTCACTTATTTAGAGGATTGAATCTGTCAATGTCTATAGTTTGATGTATATCGTGTGAAGATGAAATGTATTAGATTTACACCTACCAAGTCAACCCCACTATTGATGACAACACTATGTCTTTCTCATCTTGAAAATTAAAGCACCTAAAACGAACGCAGCCTCGATCAGCACAGAATGTAGAATTTTTAATGTGCCCCAATATGTCATGTTTAAACGAGAAACGGAGATCAAATTGCCACAACATTATCAAAATCGCCACAGGATACAAAAGATTATCTTCATCTGGTAAACAAACTTTAGAATTAAAGTTCGCCAAGTGTTTCGGTTTTGACAATAGGTTGAACTATACATACACATACTTTACTGAACGTAAGATATGTAAAATGAAAAGGCCACAACTGAATATTGTCCCTGTTTTACACAACCATGTGTACGTATTTATGTATATGAATGCTCTATCACCATAGTGTGGCTTACGTATTATAATAGATTGTACATGTTGTAATATTTGTTTAATTGCATTTCTTATCAGACATAAGTTAGTTCTAGATGATAATATAAGGATGCCAGACAACCGAGAGTGAAAGGGACTTTTCTGTACTCTGAGTTGCGAACAAATCAAAAGGACCCAGCTTGTTTTGCTACCTGGCAAAATTTTCATAACAAAAGGAAAAAGTTGAAAATTAAGGACAAAATTCCTAAAGGAAAAGTTAAAAATCAAGATTTTAAAATCTAGTTCTGGGACAAATACCTATAAATATCACATATAGCTCAAAAATTCGATGCCATACGAATAAATATGTGTGATTGCATCTTATTTAATAGAAGTAAAGTTTATAACTAAGTACAGTAATGTGACTTTAACTCCTGATGGCGCCATACCTCAAGACGTTACAATTGGGCACTCTTCTCGCTCCCTGCTTAACTCGCAACGTTAATGGGTAGGAGAGGACTGGTTGGCTCGGTGTCAGTATAATGTGACCGAGTAAGGTATCATGTCAAAGTGTCTGCGGCGTGATATTTCAATGAGACAGCACTATAAAGTCGCCATAAGTGCGCGCTGTCACAAGCAGACACCGCCTCGATATGACCTATACATGAGTTAAAGGGACGCTAAACCCCAATAAAACAAACAAACAAACATTGACTAAAACACCAGATTAAGGCCTTACTAAAAATTGATTTATTACCATTATCACTAAAAAATTCTTATTTAAAAAATTTATTTGAATGCAATAAGTTTTATAGACGATGTTCATGTTGTAATTCATTCTGTTTATTGTATTTAATTTCAGCCAATTTCACACGCACATACGCACAAGCATTTATCTTATATTTTATGATCTATTTAATTTACAATTATTTGATAGTATTTTATAAGAAATAACACACATCCTTTAAACAGTGGAGTTTTTTTGTATATTTTATGTGGAATCCATCTAGATGTACATATACATATGTATTACTTTCATATCTTTTCACGTATGAACATCGGCAATAAATAGGGAAACAGATCATTTCTCAATGTTGGTCTGAACCTTCATCATCGTCAAACTAGACAGACACGACATAATTTTACTTAGGCCAAAAGAAAAAAAAATACTTGTAATTCCGCTAACCCTACCGACCCGAATTTGTAGTGCCTACCCTTAAAGTTTTATGCCATTTTCAGACAAGCACTGTAAAAGTCAGAACCCCTGTCTGTATATAACTATGTAAAAACTAAAGGTAAACCAAAAAGATTTGCCTACCTACCTACCCTCAACTGTTTGAAGCCGTTAGCGGAAACACAGTACTAATTTTGTTTGGCCTTAATGTAAAGTAAAAAAATACGATTCGTCATTAGGTTTTTTTTTAAAAGTAAAATGTCCTTTGTAACATCATCGATATTGATAATACGTATGAACACAACATAGGCGGTTGTGAAGAAGTACACGAACGCCGATTGTTTGTTTTATTTGGGTTTAAATCCTCTTTCAACACATGGCTAGGCATACCGAGACGTTGTCTTCTTGTGACAATGTGCAATGATGGCGACTTTATAGTGCTATCTCAATGAAATATCACGCCACAGAAATGCTGTATGCAATTTGACTTAACATTGACATGATAATTCACACGGTCTCATTATACTGACACCGAGTCAACTATACCTTCAACCACGCATTCTGGGTGTGTAGGAATAATTAAGAAAGACTATTTAATGTTGTCGCTTTCGGGTCGAACTTACTTCCTTCGGAACAGAGAGCGAGCACCCCCACCGGTGGGTTTGTGGTGGTAACACATGCAAGCTCACCTGAATAAAGCCCAAAATCATCATAGAAACTTTCTTGCTTAGGGTGGATGTTAGGGTTGGGTCTCAGATGTCTACAGAGTTCCTCTACACACACGATTGAAACAAAAATTTCGAGGTGCTGCTTGAATTTTTCATTTTCCAAAAATAATAAAGCAAACCAAAACTATTGAGTTTATTATCCAAAAGTCAATTTAGAAACCCTCTGAAAATTTTCTTTGATAAACATTTTAATGTGTGAACCAACTGAAAAGCATGCATGTTATCTATCATAATGCGTATAGTGTTATTCTACCAATTGATATTCATACATAGCATAATGTATAAATCAGTCACTGATGGTATGTTGAATAATTAACTGACGCTCATTTGCATAACTTGTGATAACGTTAAAGGTAAAACAAGTTCTTGCATATATGATGATACTTTAGTAAAGAATATAGATTGACATGTAGGTACAAGCTTTATATTCGTATTTCATTTATTATGTTTAAAATATTGGTGTGAAATGCATATGTATGTACCATGTTTCTTCTTGACTCAGCTGGGAAGGCATTGTGTGTTTACATATTTTATTTTCTAAACCGCTTATCAAAACATTATTAAAAATGGTTAAACTGCTAATTTAAAGTTTGTTAAGTGAGCTTTGATGTTGATGATGCAAGCAAGCCATGACATACCTATGTTGATGATGCGAACATTATCCTTGGCAATTGCATCCAGAGCAACGGTGATGTTCTGAAGCTTTTCGTATTGGTTGGTTGGCCGCGTGACAGCTCTGGTTAACGTTGATCGTTGGAGAGCTTCAACAAGGGTGACAAGCAGTACCCCATCAGCGAAGTCTGTTCTCAGGTCCTTAACTGCTAATCCACGGGGTTTCAACTGCTCATTGACCCAATTCGTGAACGTGTCCTTCTGGATCTGCTGCCAGCGAGCGGTATTTGTTGGCTGAAGATTTGTTTGTGAGCCATTCATAAACGACATGTTTTTTTTTAAAGATTTAGATCCACACTTTCAGAGATATTCAATGTAGTTTTAGTACATTATGCAATACGATATCGTGACAGGTTTGCCCAATATATAAATAACTCTATAGACTTATTGACAGTCTAATACGAAATACGAAAACTTAAGTCCGTAAAGAAAGTTCAATTAATTTGATATCAACGCCCTGTCACTGAATATATCAGCTTGTAATATAGACAGTTACGTTACATACATATGTCACGCATGATAGCACATAATAGAGAAACAGCCTCCCGTCGACCTGCCAGATAATTTAAAGGTGTATCATTTGTATACATATTGCTTGTATTTAGAGTTTCCGTACCGCCGTCGTAAACCCACATTGTTATGGTTTGTGAGCTACCGACCGTGGAGACGTCCTACCTACACACATGTATATTTAACATATGAAAACCGGTTTTTCATGAAAGTTATGAAAGTTATTGTGGAACGTTTATCAATGAGATGCACGCTGCTTTTAGGCAAGACTTTTTCTTTGCTAACAAATTGTGAAAATCTTGTTAATAAACCACATTTTTAGAAAAGACTGACATTTTTGCATGTTTAATAAACTCGAGCAATTAAAGATCACAAAAGTTCATCCTTTGGAATTTTCAAATAGGATAGAAAATTCATAAACACATTTCTCGGGCGAGTAACAAGTTAAAGATAAGGTGTTGGAAAATATTGTACTGAATCAATATGTCGTAAGAAAGGAAAACACATCTACAACAAAGTTGAACAAACTGTATTCAAGTTTAGTGTTTGTTAGTTTTAAATAAACACTAGTGGGTGACGAAAAGATGACAGGTGAACAACTTTAACGAACGAACGAGTCAGCCACATGCAAGAACGGACAAAAATAATACGCCTACCTAGGCCAATGGTTAAGAATGCCTAGAAGTACCACAGAAAAAAGAATAAAGACTTGTTACATCGGCATGCATCCCTAACACGTACGTTTGAAGGTTCAAGTGGGGGTCTTCCCTGTGCTAGACCCCTTATCGCGGTAGGGAGGTTTGCGCGTCTCGGTGATCTGGAGAGCTATGCTGGCAGGAACTTGAGTTTCTTGTAGGATCACCCTAGTCAAGGGTATAGGCTAGCCAAAGATCTGAACGTCCTTCGGAGGGGACGTTTAGCAGGCAGTCCCGTGTACATGGATTTTTAACCCCCTGGCACGATAAAGATCCCCATGTAATGTTCGATAGAAGAGTAGGCGGAAACGCCGTTGCATGGGGTAATCCTTATTTCTGAACTATCTCTATTCCTTTAGTTCCCCGTTCCTGTCGCCGCTTCTCTTCCTGTCCTATAATTTAGTTTTCTCCTTTGATCTTTTGTCACAATATCGGTGAAAGATTCTGGACGTGACATTAAGCCCTAATTAAACAAACAAACAAATAATCAAGTGGGGGTAGGGAGGTTTGAGTGCACCGGCCAGACAAAGGTCAGCACGTTCTTCGGAGGGGATGCTTAGCTGGCGGTCCCGTGTACTTGGATTTTAACCCCATGGCATGATACAGATCCTCATGTAAAGTTCGATAGAAGATTAGGCGGTAACGCCGTTGCATGGACTCATCTATCTTGCTACATTATCCCTCTTTCTTTCTTTTTCTGTCGCCTCTCTTCTCGTCCTATCGTTTGGTTGTATTCCTTTGGTATTCTGTCACGACAAATGTGAACTATTCTAGACAAACCAACAAATAAACAAGCAAACAAACAAAGAGAATGAATACAACTCAGAGTAGTCAATACTAACAGTGTGACAGTTATTGACTGCAGAGTGAGTTTTGGGAAAACCAGGGACACCTCATTGCTGTCTAATGTAAGTCTTTTAAGTGTCTTTGTAGTTGGATTATTCCAGAATCATATTTATATTCCGAATTTCACCAAATCGAAGGGAGATAGCCTAATTTTTATAATACACAGTAAAAGTTGAACAAAGGCAATGTTAAAGGTTTGATTGAATTAAAGAATTAGGACTTAGTGACACGAAAATGTTGTTTTATTTTATTAAGTTGAATGGCAAAATCGTTAAAATAAACTTAAACACTATTTTGTTTGATAATATTGAAAGAGATATGTTTGGTGGTATGTTTATTTTGTGTTTTGTCTGCCGACTGTGTTTTTAGCTTGTAGGTTTGTCATATCATGGTCGATGCAAAACAAATATAAAACCAAACATGGTCTAACAAGTAAGTTTAAATATACCCATACGTATCATATCGGTTTTAATAGAGATCTATATATCAAATAAGTGTTCGGGGTATTTTACACTTCATTTTTAAAATCACTGCAGAAAATTAACATTTTGAACGTCAAGAGTAAACCAGTCAAGGATCATAACTTGAATGTAAGAAAAAGGAGACGAAGAAAGAGATAACAAAAATTCCTGCCAAGAAGTTCTTGTTTGTTCGTACACTTTCTCCCCGGCATACGTTTTAGCTTTATCAACGACCTTTCTAATCAACACTTCTAATGTCGGTGAAACTCTCTAACGTTCGAGAGCTTAAGTCATTTGGTGTGTTCATACTTGCCAACTTTTTGAAATTTTCATGGGGGAGAAAACGCGTAGCAAAATCTTAAAATGTCTTTAATATCTATATACGATGCCCTATATGACAACATAGTAGTGTAAACTGTCTCATTTAAGCAGTTCTGTGCAATACACTAAGTTAAAGAAAGTTGATAAGCAAGGTTTAGGAATTATACTGATGTCAAAGTGAAAATTGTGTGTGAAAAATAGGGAGACTCCCTCAAAAATAAGGAGAGTTGGCAACTATGTATGTTTTACCGACTCTTATTAAAGATTACTTGACTTTCACTGTCAGGTTTGAAACATGTTTGTAATATACAACCAAGTTTTGGAAAGTTTACTTGAATTTACTTAATCCTCTTTGAAGAAAACAAAAGAAAAAATGGAGCATTTTTATCTTTCAGAAAAGGAATGTCTAATTTAATGTTTTCTGTTGCATTGTTCTGTACATGCGTACTTTTCTGTAAACAAAATAAACTGAAAACAATAAAAACAAATAATCTTTCAGCGATTTCTTTCATTTTCCACTTTTTGACATTTTAAATATAAGAGAGCTAAAACAGAATGAGTGGAATCAACAGAACGAGACAATCAATAACTGCATCAAAAACTTTAGCACCAGAATGTAAGGCAGTAAGTTGACATCACAATAATCTTTAAGACTAGTTATCCATGCGAACCGACTTAGGACGGTAACCCAGCACGAAACCAGGCGGTGTGGTAAAACCGGTTAATGAAGCCTCACACTTCCCCCATGAGACTAGAAGTCTTAATAATAGACATAACATTTAAGAATTTAACAAATACACTTCATGGCGCTGTAAATCATCTCAACAACTAACCGCCCCAAGAATTGTCCATAAAAATCTAAACGAGCTAAACGTATAAACATATTTACAAAGGGCAATTGGAAACACAAAACTTGGATATAGCTAAGTAACATAAAGCTGAAAACAGTGGCTAATTAGTGAAAGATTAATAGATTCAACATCTAGTTAAGTAAATGAATAGTGACATTGATGAACAATCAGTGTTCTCGCAGACATACAACATCGACATCTAAGCCAGCTTAAACTGCCAGGAAAAAGGGAAGGGGTGATTGGTAATCGTAGAAGAGTTAATACTTACCCAGTTATGTGTCAGGGGAAAACAACTAAAATGGCTTAAGGTATTGCTATAACAGCAGTGGAGCTCAGAAATAATGAACAACGCGAAGTCCAACTAACAACCTCATAGGTGTAGCTTTGGCTTTACAATAACCGAGGCAGTGGCCAGAGCCTGAAGCTAGCGACATGTTTATATTATGTTCTGTTTTTTTACCGATGCAGCTGCCTCGGTTGCCTCAGTGCAAGCCACGTCTATGGACGAGCAGGACAGATACACCAGGACCCAGTCTTCTCGATATAGGGAGCTTTCAACTGGAGCCCTTCATTGGGTCCCAGTAGTATTATCAGAAGGTGTGCAATGTCAAAGTCTATGCCGATTAGAGGCAGTTAATGGACCCAATACTAGTAGTAGGATCATAGCTACGTTGAAGGAATTGTCTTAAAATTCAGTAGCAACAGAAGTTATGTCAGGGTTGTTTTTAAACCTCCTTAGTTTGTAAACAAGATCTTCATAGCACAAGGGTTGTGAAATGCCAGTGACATACTAGGACATACTAATTTGACCATATTTCAAAAGAATCTCCTAATATCTTCTTTAAAACTTGCCAAATAACTTCCGTAGTTTATGATATCGATACCCCTGTGAAATATGCTTGGTGGTAAGGTCAATATAACGAGAATGAAAGTCATTGACATCTGAACAAGCTCGAGCATAACGAGGTATTTGAGACATATAAGTACCGTATGAAGCCATGGATAATTTACAATTTGAAATCCAAAATCATCTCGTTTATCGTAGATTTTAGCATTAGCTGGTCCAATAAAGATAGTAATATCTTAGTCTAAAAATGTCGAAGAATTATCATATTGGTTAGCCTTGATAAGGCTAAGTTCTTAAGGATATATACATTTGATATATTTAGAAAAATCGGGGTTATCTAAATTCAGTATATCATCAAAATATCTGTAGGTTCTATTAAAACTATTAATCAAGTCAGTTTTGTTCGCCTTTTGTAGCTTCATCATAAAATCTCTTTCGTAACAATACAAGAAGATATCTTCTACAAGTGGGGCACAATTCGTTCCCATAGGTATGCCAACAACCTGCATGTGAATTTTGTCGCGAAAACGAACAAACATATTACCCAATAAAAAGCATAATGCTTTGCATAATTCAAGACAGGTCCACATTTTATAAAACCTACAATTATTACTGAAATAATAAATATAACACACTTTATATATTAACTTAAATTGTCAAAAGAGTTGAACTAATTTTATCAGGGGTTTGGATAAAGTATTGCTTGGTCATCTGTCCCTCTGATTTGGATTTTATCCTTCCTAATAACAATGTTTGTATCAACATAACTTAAACATGATCGGGTTAGATATAACATATATCTTCTTATAACAGCATTTCGGCCTAACCGTCGGATTTGTATTTGTAATATATAGTTTACCATCAAGAATAATCTCCTTGAGAGTTACCTTCGGGCGTATTATGCAACCTTGGCCATGTCTTTGTAACGGCATTTCCCTCTTTAAATTGTAAAATATGTATTGTTTGTAAGCATTCTGTCTAGGAGTAAATTAAGTTTGTTGTGGGCTTAATGCATATATATGGTATAATGTGTAACACATGTAGTTTATTCTTACTTGGAAAAGGAATCGCCTTGCTTTATTGTTTTCTAGCTCTACGTATGCATTTATTGAAGTACGCGTTGCATTAATGTGGATACAGGGGTTTTCGTTCTTGTCCGCTTTTAAATGCAGTGGAATAATCTATTTGGGGAGGTTAATATAATGAGTGATGCACAATTTACAAATAATTTCCGACAATCTGAAGATCACATCGATCATTTGAGTGAGAATTACCGTGCATTGGTCTCGTATGCATCGATTTTAATTCAACTCAGACAACTGTAATAGTTATTTTGATATTGAAATTGAAATCCAATTTTTCAAAACAAATTGTACGAGGGGTCTGGGAGATGTTTGCCTCCCGTTAATTTACAGAGTCCGTATATTACTTTTGTCGGTTTCAATTGTTCGGCCTTTCGTTTGCTTTTACAATTATGTCTTTCAGTTTGTTGTTTTGTTTTTATTTAACATATTTGGTACGTTACAATTGTCATTTTCAGTTTTTATCTTCTGTTTTCTTATTTAACATAGTTGGTACGTTACAGTTGTCAGTTTCAATTTTCGGCCATTGGTTGGTTTGTTATTACAATTATCTCTTTCAGTTTCAATCATTTGTTTGTTTTCTTATATTACATAACTGGTACATTACAGTTGTCACTTTAATTTTTGACATTTGTTTGTTATTTGTTTATTTTACAGAGTCGGCACATTACAATTGTCAATTCCAGTTGCCAGCCTTTGTTTGTTTGATTTCTAATCTTACACGCATTATTATGGGTTTCGTGAACAGTTCACGTTTTTTATTGCGTATATTTACAATATAATGTGCTAACACCTCCACCTTATTTACCATAAGACTTCACATCTGCCTGATCTCTACATGATACAATTAGTGGAAGTTAGGCAGGAATGAACTGTCAACATTTTCGGGCTTGATATGTTTTAAGACCTTATAGGTCGATAACTCTATCAATCGTATTTGATTTATTGGGTTAGAGTTTATTCTTAGACTTTATTGGATCGTCAGTTTATTCTCAAGGAACTGAAGGCGACAATGAATTTCTTGTAGGTTGTATATGTCGATATAGATGTGCTATTTGGCGTAAAAAGTAGGAACTCTATGTACATAATGTGGATGTTATTTTCATGTACTTTACTATAAAGTAACGCTATCATACAAAGTAAATTTTGAAAAACTAGTTATAATTAAGTTTTTCTGTTCACATAAAGACGACTTTCCGCTGTTTGCGATATAGATTGCTCGAAATACTTCAGATTGTGCGAGAAAGTTGCCAGCTACTTGCCGTAGGTCGGTGGTTTACTCCGGGTACTCCGGTTTCCTCCACCAGTAAGACTTGCATGTCCGTAAATGACCTAAGCTGTTGATCGGACAATAAATAAGCCCTTAACACAAACAAACGCTGAACGTGGTTTTCAAGACAATAAAACCAAGACTACCACATATGTGTTTTTGTTAAATTAAATAATATATGTTAAATATTAAACATTATTTGAATATTATCAATACAAATTTAAGATATAAGATTTAATGCCAAGCAACGGATTGATGAGATGAGTTATAATTACAGAAAATTGCATCGGCAGAGGAATGTGCACATAGAAGGGAAAAGATCAATCCCATAAACCAGTTTAATCAAGTTTTGTGTCAGGTAACTATTCTTAGTTTGGTACTGCTTTATTCGATTTGACTAATACAGTTTGATATCTTCAAAAGATCCGATTCATACTCGTGAAAGTTGGAAAATTAAGTTTTGATTTGAACATAACTGGATTTTTTGTACTTCCTTTTCAAGAATTTTGTCGAATATTCTATAAATGTTCCAAAAATAACTTTGAAATTACTAAATAGCTGCATTAGTTCTATCAAAAATTGATACATATGTACGTATATTAATTATGCTAGATATATATATATCACTAAATCATCACATACGCAGACACATTTTTTCGGGAACGTTGTCCTTTTTTTTGAAGCTGGTTAGAAGTAGTTATATTATGTTACTGTCTTGATTACATTCACACTGTCATTCTGTATGTTTTTGTGTTTACTTATAACGAATGAAATAACATATTGAGCTGGATTAACTACACCTTTCATTGTGTGGCTGGCTGGACACTCTTAGTCCGAATATTTGGAATCATTTTCTATTGTATACAGGAAGGTGATTGAAAAATCCCTAGACATAGAAATAACAGGGAACACAAAACGGGCTTTGAAGCACTTAAACATTAGACAAATAATTGAACGACCTTTTTAACACATTTATCCAGTGGCTTTATAATGGTTTGAAATATACATGTATGGCAATGGAATATTTTGATATGGCCACCATGGGCGTCCTCTTGACAATATGACATGAAACAGTTTTATGATGTAATTCTTAATTTTGTGGATGTTAAGAGGTTATAAAATTACACCATAACTTTATAGTACATCTCCTACTTGTGATGATAGTTACTTTTTAGATCTAGTTGACCATTGTATGATTATACATGTACTATTTAATTAACTTGGGTTGTTCGATATACCCCATGTCTGTTTTGATACAGGGTATCATTAGCTGTGTCTAAATAAACGTTTGAAGAATAACTTGTGTGACACATTATCTTAGAGGGTTACCGCACAGCAAACTTCCTATTTTGGCATCTATGAAATTAAAGGGAGGCAACTTTCATCACTTTCGTTATGTCTTAATTACAACGAAAAAAACATTTAAACCTACATGTATGATAAAAATAAAATATCAGGTAGCTATAACCTCATTGCTATTAGTTATGTCCGGAAATGTCCATAGGGACTCTGGTTAATAAACAGTTAAGCAAATGTTTACATAAACAGGTTCTCAGTTGTGTGTCATATCAGGGGAGGTAACCAGTCTAATGTTTTCAGGCATTAGCTCATTTTGCTACGCCGCTTGACGGCGTAGCATTTACTTTCATACGCATTACGCGCCATTTTGTATGCAAGTCATGGTGCACCAGCGATTGTATCGAGCGGTA
>JAUMGZ010212272.1:0-11894 GCA_032359645.1 Pododesmus macrochisma | reverse complement strand
CCAAGGACAGACTATTGACTGTCAGTATAGAGACAATAAAGGAGACTATTGACTGACAGTATAGGGACCATGGAGGAAACTATTGACTGACAGTATAGGGATCATGAAGGAGACTATTGACTGACAGTATAGGGACCATGGAGGAAACTATTGACTGACAGTATAGAGACAACCAGGAATTATGTCATTCATCATAGTAAATGTGTATATTGGATTAGATTAATAATAATTTAAGATCTATAAGGAATCAAAAACTTTGGTCCTTATATCATAAGATAATTGATGAAACTTGTATTAATATCTACACTTAGAAGTTCATGTGTACTTATATTTAAGATTCTATATTCTTAATGTATATAAATAGAAACTGAGTGCAATGGTAATAAGATTGATGTAATCTATATGATGATTCAATATGTCCACATCAACTATGATGAAAGCTATTCATATGACATATGTTGTAACATTACACTGTGTATACCAGAAAAGACAATTTTTCCTTATAAAAGGCAGCTACTGGCAATCTAAATCAGTCATGTAATATGTGTGTAGATATCAATACATCATTTTTGACTTCTGAGACAATATTTTCAAAGAATGATCCAGTTTAATACAGCTACATCAGTCTTAGAGTAAGATAAGCCAATGTGATTATAACACACACATTTGATAGATTATAAATGTACTTAAAACAACTTAATTATTCAAGGATCATGGTAAAATCTTGACAATATTGCTGTTATTTTGACTCAAGGTTGACAAGACTGTTAAAGAATAATGAATAATTTTAATCATGATCTGCTTCACGTCTGCAAACTTCATCAGCATATGTGATTTTCCTTCCAGCTACGCAAACTTCACAATAATCCGGATATAGAATTCCATATAACAATGGTGGGTCACAATTACACGACTGCATATGCAACATCTAATACAAATATTGACCTTGTGTAATACCCAATTGGAAATATTAAACTTTCTGATTATATTTCATGCAAAACAACTGTTTTTGCTCAGTGTAGAATATAGTTAATACAACTTACAGCTATATATTGTTTGAACTAGCTAACACATGATACTGTTAAGCTATGATACATATAGAACTAATTAGTTTAAGATTATAGATAATATGCATGCTTATATATTGACTTCTTCAATGTACAAAGTTAAAATTAATTTACCATGCAATGCATGCATTGAGTGGTATGAGCATTGATTGGCATAATACAATTGTTCACTAATACAATGTCATACTGCAGACATTTTAACATGAATGTTCACAGAACTTTGACAATATTCCCATGTGTATAGCTGAATGATGAATCTGCAGACATAATATTATATATGACCGTCAGGGTACAGTAACAGGTTTAATAAATGGTTTAATTTACTCATTCACCCCTAGATTTTGATGGTAGATGGAGCAATTTGTTGTTTTGGAAGAGTCTAAATGTGACTTTAGGGGTTAAAGGTTAAAGCTACTTAAGCACTTTCCTTAATTATGAAGTATCAACTTCTGTTGAGATCCTTGTAGAATTGACACTACCTATGTCATGTACTGTTGTACAAAAATATCACCAAAATTTATCAATTAATTAATGTAGGTTAAAAGACTGAATTACTAAAATAGTAACAATATCTTTAAATATCTCATGTAAAGCACTTTGGTAAAACTCATGGGCCACATTTAATAATGGCATATGCTGTTTGTTTAATGATAACATTGACTATCAAACTAATAAACAACAAGGTATGATATAATACAAAACGATAGATACATAATGAAATATAATGACTTCCCTGAGGCATCTTTACCTTAACATGTACAACTTACGACTAACTGTACTATACATTCACAGATTGTTTACTATGAACATAGTGCCAAGAATCATTTACCTCTAAACACATGTAACAACATGTTGCTGAGAACTATAATTGTTTGCACGTTGTAATTTAATTAACTTAGTAATTATTTGATAATGAATATTAAGATGCTGGAATTATCAAATCAAGCAGCACATCACTAAATGCAATTTAATAATGCCATACAACTATTGTGAGTGTTGTATTACTTTGAGTTTATTAGGGTGAGTAACTTTTGTAAAAGAAAAGTAACTAAATTATCGCTATGTATTTCAGTACAATTAATTTTTTAATAATCATGTAATTATTTAATAGCACTGACAAGTAAAACTCACTAAGACAGAATCACACATAGGTAAATAAAACAAACATTATTAAAAGTCAGTGCATGTGCAATAAATAATTAAAACATTGTGCAAATTGTGTATAGTATATACTTCATTCTGTATAATATAAAAACGGTGTCATATAAAGTGTTATAGTGATGGTGATTTTGTATCAAGCTAAACCTTCATGCACCATACCTCTAGTCTGTATCCACCCCAACTTGAACTTAAAAGCTGCAGCAAAAAACAGTAAAATGTTAGTATTCGTAACCAGAATAAGCCTGAAATAAGAAAACCTGTACCAAATATTCAAAATTCTACAACGATAAAATCACCAGTGTTCTGCATTTTTCTGTATATTTACCAACCACATAATAATACCTCACAAAATAAGTGCTAAAATAAGGTAAAATAAGTAAATTGTTTCAAAAATCTTAAAAATTCTGCAAAACTAATTAAAAGTTTTTACTAGCACAAGAAACTTCTATTCTTTATGTATCATTAAATTTCATTAAGTTCCATTTAAGTTTCTTTATTTGGATTTAACATTTCTTCAACACAAATTAAGTAATATCAGGGTCGTGTCTGCTTGCATTACAAGCTGAATCAGACCAACTTTTGTAGTGCTATCTAACTGGGAATTCACACATCATATTAATTAGCGACATGATACCCATGGCCAATTGGTCAATCTAATCTACCGACAGACAAATAGAAAGGACCACAGCTATATCTCCTGGATTTTAACTTGTGGAGATAAAAATGGAAGAAAGATACCAAGAAAACTAGCAAAATTCATTGCCCATCTCCAGTAATGAAGTCCTTAATTTTTAATTGTTATTAATAATCAATTATTTCACATTTAATTTAACTAAAAAGCTTGTTTTTTTATTTGATCATAATAAAGCAGTCTTAAGCTGAAGTACAGCTGTTAAGAACACCACACACAGACAACGGAGAGCAAATATTGGAATAAAACTTGTGACACTGTGCAGGCTTCAGCTGTAATCAATTATATGCTTAACTCATTGTAACTTATTAGATCTGTCACAAACAGCATCTTGAATGACATATTACCATTGACTATGAGCATTGTTAGCTGTTGGCAGTGTCAAAAAAAGAACAAGAAAAAAACTAAACAACAGAGAAAATAATCATTGTGACATTAAGCTTGATATCAATATTTGCCAAGGATTCATGTATTATAGATTGTGAACACGACAGCAAACAATGCAGTTTTCGATCAATACATTTATAGTTTGAATGTTAGAAAAGGGCACAAGTTTTGTTTAACAACCTCAGGAGTATGTGTAATGATGACGACATTTGTAAACTTATCTGACACTTGTGTAAACACTCTGCATGTCACATATACATAAACCATGCAACACTTAGGGAGCTGTCGTCTTGCATACATGTAATAACTTGCAGTACAGTCAAACCTGTCTTCAAAACCACTCAAGGGAACCAAGAAAAGTGGCCTTTAAAGACAGGTGGTTGTTAAAAAGAGGTGTCCTTTAAGGCAGGTTTGACTGTGTAACAAACTAACAAACTATAATATGAAATGTTAGTCTTCAGTAAACTAAATATAGAATTAAGACATTCATATATAACCACTACCATAGATTATTTGAATGAGGGATACTCTTTTAACTGTTATCATTAACACTTCTGAAAATTTATAACCATTAAAAGCCCATCTTTGACCTAGTCAATACAGTGTTGTCTTTAATTTCCTATATGTTAAGTGATTCACTTCCTGTAATGACCACCACACTGTCTCAACTTTCAACTGCAACCATGTGCAGTGGTTTAAAGTATTTTTGACTACAGTAGCTGCTTATAGGTTTTGTACCAATTTTCAATGCAGTGTATATTCACTTTGAATTAAATGATACACATTTGTTTACTGAGTTGTAGGTCAAAATATGTTATGCTGGACCTGAGGACCAAACTGTTGCGTCTGAGGCCATAGACAACAGTTTCATCGGATTGTCAAATTTAACACATTTTGACCCAAATCTACAAATGAATTGTTATACCATCTTTCATTATATATAAGACTGATTTAATTAGCATAGTGTAAACACTCCCTTGAGGGATACCCGCTATTGCTCCCTTGGGAAACTGGCGATAAGTTTCCGAAAAGTTACTTACCATAATGAGCTATGATGTAACCAGTTAACATTTTACTAAATTCGATTTTAGACTGGTCAACATTTTTGTGTGCAAATAACTGAATTAGTAGACTTTCATTATATTTGAATTAATATAGAAATTTAACTGTAAAGGTACAACAATTTAAAACTGCAAATTCTTAAATATTTTCCCTCTGATAACTTGTGGGTTTCCAACCATTAGTTAGTGACAGAGCACTTTATATACCTTGTATATGTACATACTGTATGGTAGATGTTTAGCTGCACTTAAAGTTTCCCATTTAAGGCAGTGACATCTAGGGTATAATTATAAGATTTAGAATCGTGTTATAATAAACTCCTACTCATGTATTTATACATTTTTGCTTACATTTAATGTCCTGCATGTAGCATGAGTTCACCTCAAAACAACTGCTCCAGGACCCAGGGGACATGTTTGAATTATTGTGGGAGTATATGTTTGCATTAGGTGCAATTTTTCAAAAAACATCTTTATCATCCAAAGAGCAGCCAGTATTTATAGGTGAGACATGTTACATCTCTATACATTTGATACAGCACCTAAACCTTGTTTATAGAAACAAACAACTAAGATTGATACTTTACACCCTTTTACATCATGCATTATTTGTGCCTTCCTTTAGTATTGAACATTTATTTCATTGAAACCTAAAGGTCCAATAACACCAATTTCTAGTTGTGCACTTACTGTGGGTGAAAAGCACCATCTCTTGGAGGCACACATTTACACATATTTAAAACAGAAATCTTATTGTGCTGACCTGGCCTTATAGTTTATGTATTCTAAACACTAATTATAATGCAGGGGGGGCAAAAAAAGGATCATTGATATGAAAGGATAAAGTCTTTGGAAATATGTGATTATAAGCAATTGGTATGTCAGTTTGTTTGTTTCATTGGGGTTTAACATCCCTTTTAACACATGTCTAAGTCATATTGAGATGGTGTCTTCTAGTGACATTGTGCACTTATGACATGGTTATATACTTGACACTTCCAGATGACAAGTTTTGGTCTCATAGCATATATAAATTTTGCGAAATGACAATTGGTTGTCCCCTAGTTAAAATATAAAGACCACTATCTATAGTGTTGAAGTACCAATTTAACTATCATTATTATTCTCAGATCTTCATATTGAAAACACACAATTTTGTGTCAATGTAAATAGCATCAAAGTCACAAAATTTTGATCTTTAAAAAAAGCAAATCCATTTTTCTAACAGTATAATATCAGAAAAAGAATTAATTGTTTTCAACCAAAAAATTCCTTCCCTTAAATTTCTTACTTACTATTTGATTGCTATTTTGTAAGGGAAATATTGCATTGCACTGCTAATTAAGGTTTTAAGGCAACAATGCAAACTTACTTGAATTCACTTGACTATTTTATTACTTTGTTGCTACAAGACAATGGATGGTTACAGCACTTTAAGTTGTCTGCCACAAGCTATCAATTAAAATGAACAAGTGATATGGAAATGTTGGTTGCACAATGCATCATCAATACTGCATTACTATCTTTTCTCCATAGACTGTATGGGAACTTGTCAATTGTCAATTAATGGCATACTTAAACAGAATAATCCAAATGATAAATGCAACTTGACAAACTTTATGGATGTGTGGTTTGTGTTAAATTTTGAATAGCAAACAACAAAATAAAACAGGAACAAATTCCTCAATTAGTGAATGATAAAAACCCTTTTCAGATAAAGTCAGGACTAGATAAAGCAAACAAGACAAAGAATTTGATATTCTAAGATGTATCCACAGATTCAAGACCACTCTCATCCACATATATTGTGCTCGATTGTTCTAGCTGGTGCCATTCCTTTCTCAATAAAGATGGTGTTTATCATGCACTTAAACAGTCATGTCATCCTTTGACCTATAACTATATCATATCAAATAACCAGACATGTAAATATGTTGTGTGTCTACAAGTAAAAGTAAGATGTTTACTCTTCAAATACAGCATGTTGTTGTTACATAACAATCCAACAGTGCGGTGGAGTTCCTCACATACATCCAATCAATGCACGTCATATACACTACAAGGCTTCAGTCTTGCACGGGTTTTAAAAAAACTGTCAACTTAACGCTTGATGTTAGCAACAACTGTATGAGAAATGCAAATTCTTGCGGAACTCTGTCAGACAGAATATCGTATTAAAGGGGAAAAAATATCGTCTTTAAGGAAAAAAGTCCCTAATCTATCTAAAGACTGCTTCAGTGCTTTGGAATCTTATCGATGAAATGATTTTGGTTTAGAACTGTCTCAGTCTACTTCATAAATATATATAATACTTGGTCTACACTCACCTGTGGGAATTATACTAAGCCACTAGCGGCAAGATTTATAGGGTGAATAAGCAACAATTTCTAAAAGCACTTTAATGCTTGAAAACAAAAGCAGTTGAGTCAATCTATTCAGCGGATAAAGAATATCTTGGAATGATTGTAGATCTAAACTATCATTCCTTACTGCTTTGAGTAGGAATGATTTAAAGAGTCAGCCATAGTATAAATCGTGTTATCCAATAGGTCAACTTGAAAGGAAATATATAAATAAGACAAACGTCTTCAAGAGCACCAGTTTCAGTTGGCTTAATATTAAGATTTTAAAATTTGTACATTAATCATTATCTTTCTTTAGAAAGTTGCTATAAACTGATTATGTTTAATTCAGCATATTGCAATTTTGATCCCCACTACACCATCAGTAATATCTAATCAACTAACATAGAGATAATCTATATAAATATAGCCCCATTGGGTAGGGTGCATATGATTTTACAAATTCATGATCCTCCAACATTTGTAATTTAATATTCTCAGACAGTTAATCAATAGTTTTACCTCATTGCTAACAGGTACTTATAAGTAACATACAAATTAATGGCTAAACTAAAGTACATAAAACATATAGGGCCATGATACTTCAAATAAACATGGCTTTCCTTTAATTTGTAGCTGAGGGAAACATAGCTCATTTTGGCCCTTTTTGAACAGTTGGCCACCATAAAAACAACAGATTGTAGACTTATTCAAACATTCTGTTTATATTTTTCAAAGCAACCCAAGTTGGCTCAATAAAGCTAACATTCTTAAGTTTTCCATTTACAGCTTTGAAAAACAAAGCATACCTTGTTTATGCACCAATCTGGCAGTAATTTTGTTGTTGGGATGTTGTCCTTTGGACTGAATTGTACAGTTAGTTTCAGAATATTTAAGCTTCACCTCCTACAATTCAGGCCAAAGGAGTAGCAATTTTGGACAACAAATAATGGCCAGACCATTGTACATAAATGATGCGCAAACACAAAAGGATTTTTTTTTTTCAATCCACTGAAGAACTTAGCTTTGTTGGGCACAACCCGATCTTAAGTCACTGTTAAGAAAACATAGGGAGCTCTATGGTGGCCTGCAACTGTCGTAATTTTAAGGCCTAAATGAACTACAGTACTCCCAGCTACAAAGTTTTGAACTGTGATCCCTACTGGTCGGCGACCAGTTATGGCCATGTACCAGTTATCGCCAAAACGTACTTAGTGGACGCCCACACATATAGAATCTTATGAAATTTGAACAGCAGTCAAGACCTCAAAATCAATGCAGAGAAATCAGGTAAAAACTGACAGAAAAGGCCTATGACATCAGCTGACCACCAGGGGATCACGTGACTTCAGAAATGCTAAAAATAGAATTTTCACATTTTATCCTGATTGTCTTACCTCATTGTTCAGACGATCCACTGAAACCTAAAACATCACATTAAACATATTTCAAGCCTTTTACCTCTCCAGTGAAAATACGGGAGACTAACTAGATTAATCCAATTATAGTTCAATTAATCAATAAACTGTAATAATTAAACATTCTCATAAAATAACAAGCGCTGCTGCTGCTATGACCTAGCTTACGACACTTCACACTGCAAATTACTGCTTCTGTTTCACGTGGTCAAATAAGTTTCTTCACAGTATTAATGAAAAGTGCATTATTTTATTCTAAAATGCGTAAGATAATTGCTATCATGCAATATTTTCAAACGGAAATAGAGTAGGAAAGAAAGTGGCGATAATTGGTCCCCGTCCGTGAAATTAAGGTACCGTTTTTGCA
Source organism: Pododesmus macrochisma (assembly GCA_032359645.1). Classification (NCBI taxonomy): domain Eukaryota; kingdom Metazoa; phylum Mollusca; class Bivalvia; order Pectinida; family Anomiidae; genus Pododesmus; species Pododesmus macrochisma. The sequence continues at coordinate 3,400 of JAUMGZ010212272.1, read as the reverse complement.
GACCCTATATAAGAGGGGCTGTACTTAATGCATTTGGAGCCCAAAAAAAACTATCACGGTATCCTCTATGAAAACTTTTGGTAACCTACTGTAGAATCAGAAAATTTCGTTGTGGTTTTAATTTCGTTTACTTCTTGTTGTAAAAAAAAGATTGACGAAATTAAAACCATGATGAAATTTTTCACATACCTTCTTAAAAAGAACACCTTAAGTATTTTCAACGAAATATTATGTCAACGAAATCACTTTATTTTCAAAACAACGAAATTTTAGCCGAACGAATATTTCTGTTTCCACAGTATTTTCAATGTGAAAATTATAATTAAAAACCTACTATTTATATAATTATAGGTGAAAACATGCAAAAAATGACCAGGTAATACTGTTAATTTCTTTTAAACTTTTGTGTTTATAAGAGTGAGACATATTTACATGGTTTTAAATTTACTGTTTGTATTTGACGCAACACTGATTGAGTACTTAGTTGCTGTACTCATGTAAATCCAAAAATAATGCACTGCTGTTTTGAATTTACGCTTTGTTAAAAAAAAATTAGCAAATATTAGGAATGATAAACACCAGTGAAATAAAAGATTGCAAGATTCAGAATCAAAAAGGAGTGTGAATCATTGGTGCCTCATACAGTTGTTTTTGAAAACACATTTACTGATATATAGTGCACACCTGTTATAGAAAAAATCATTTCTGTAAACTAGAAAGGCATCATATAAGATTGCCATGAAGATAAGAGATCAAAAAGATCGCAAACCAAGTTGACTTTCAAGGTTTAAATTAGACTTAAGTTAATTATAGCCCTAATGAATAAGATTACTTATTTCCTTAAAATATTTAAATAAACATATTATATATATCCCTATCAAAATATATCAAATGTAAATCTTAGCAAAGCAACATAAAGAGGTTAAAACGACAAACTTCTTGGACTATTTTTATGTTCACAAGTTGCATGTAAGGTCAACTTGTAAATAATGTATATTGTTTCCATAGCTATAGTAGCTTTGTTACATGTATATTTTATGTGATTTTACGTTTATATAGACAGTTAATAATAATATCAGCAGTAAAGTGTTATGATCCTTACGGTAAACATAGGTAACCTTACTTCTAGAATAAAGGCTAATTACAAAAAATTATAGCTATTTCGGATGCCACTGCACACAATTTAGAAATTGATTTTTGTATAACTGGCTCTTTAACATAAATCATAACCATTACATCAGAAGACTTGGCCGTTATAGTCCATTGATGACAGGGGCAAGCTATGATTTGATTCTGACTTCAATACAGCCACACCATCAATATAAAGTGCTACAAATATTACTTTTATGCCCAAGATAAAATCTTTATGTTGTAACATGTATTTAAACTGAGTCATAAATGGTTCCGTAATGTGTTTCTTCCCTTGGGTTGAGATCAACTTCATAGATGCCGTTTGTTTGTTTGTTTGTTTACTTCAGCTATGATAAACGTTGCCAAAATTTAAATTTTTCATTTTTTTCTAATTTGGAATATTTAAAATATTATTGATGCAGGAAACTGGAGAATATACATGCACACAGAAAAAAATACATCAAAATACAATGATTAAACTAAATGGGAAACATCATGAACTTCTCTTAAAACTAAATATTATGGCATTAATTTCCAATCCAAATAAATGAAATTATCTATATTGAATAAATGATATCACCAAATGAGATTATAAGCTAAAACAGTGTTCAATTATATTCCAACAATTTATGGACAACATCACTTTGAGTAGCTTTAAGGTCTACAAAGACAAAAAGACTTCTACAGTCTTCTGGCACAACTAATGCTATCAATATCAGAACATGAACAAATGTTCTCTCAATTAACTTTTCTGCACTGTGTCAACAGGTTTGGTTAAATCAATCATAATCAGTTCTTGTCTTTAACCACAAACAGAAAGCTGACGTAAAAAAGGTTTTTTATCATCAACAATTTTCTTGTCATCGAGAATGGAAGCATTCATAGAGTGGTTTGAATTATCTTAAAACCACCCTGCTCCTACTTTACATTATCTGTGTACATATTAAGCAATACAATTAGCCGTTTTGTCGATAAACAATGTTGTGTTCCGTCCATGATGAAAATCACACTACCGATTCTGTTAGTTTGTAACAAGTCCAATACATCATTTGTAAAAACATCTCTCAACATCCTGCACACGTCAGAGTCATCATGCCAAGAAAACAAATCAACGCAATTATATGGTTTATCAATCTAACATATATCATTTGACATGCTTTTTATCTCAAACTTTATCAAAAACAGGGATAAGACAAAAAACATTTTATCTGAATTAGATTTCATTTGCACTCAATTTAAGTTTAGTTCTAAACCTTTTCAAAGTGATAGAAGCTTTTTCATTCTGTGTAGTACTGCAATCAATTCTATTTACGTGCTACTCTGAAGTGGATTACTGTATAACAACCAAACGGAATTGTGTTTCAAGTTTCCAACAAAAGCGAGCAATTTTCACTTTATTCAGATTAGCTGCATTAACTGTTTGTCACAGCACCTTGTAATCTTGTGCACAGCAAACCATAGTAACCAGTCAGCCAGTAAAGTCTTCCACAAACTTTAAACATAACCTTGCTCCCTCAATGCCCAAATGAAGACAAAATTATTGCACTAATTATGCCAACTGTCGGTAAACAAAACACAAGTATCTCTATTAGCAGAAAAAAATTGACTTGTTTAATTATGGTGTGTATAACTTTTAACAGAAAATTTAAGGTCACATTAGATTGATAGTAGTTAGTGCGGACAGGCTTTAGTGCAATTATGCTAGAGTCTATTATACAAAGTAGGACACATCAACATTCCAAAAAGTCTGGTTTTCCCACTTCTGTTTAATGTTAGGAATGGCCGTAGCAAGATTGTTTGTTTGTTTCATTGGTGTTTAACGTCCCTTTAACTCATGTCTAGGTCATATCGAGACAGTTTTGGCCTGTGACAGTGCACACTGATGGTGATTTTATAGTGCTGTCTCACTGAAATATCACACCACAGACACATTGACATGATACTTCACTTGGTCACATCGGACACAAGAGTCAACCAGTCCTCCTCCTACCCAATAATGCTGAGCGCTTAACAGGGAGCGAGAAGATAACCTGATTTTAATGTCTTAGGTGTGACTGATCCAAAAAGCGTCCAGGAGCTTCTGTTCCTGGCAGGGTCACTCAGGGTAAGAGAGGTTGAAGGGTAGAGGTCAGACAAAGTTCAGTACAACATCCTTTGCTGTATATTGGTGAAACAGTTTGGAAGTGACCTTAAGGGATGACAGTAGCAAATCAATCGCTATATAATTCATTGTAACGTTTCACTCTGTAGAGCATCTTTCCGCTGTTCG
>JAUMGZ010212261.1:0-11895 GCA_032359645.1 Pododesmus macrochisma | reverse complement strand
ACTTATGAAGACTGAAAAGTACATTTTGAAAAAATGGATTACTCAGGTGACCGTTAAGGCCCATGGGGCCTCTTGTTATTTTATGATTTTCATAGGTATACAGTATATTGTCTCAATTCTGTGTATTCATAAAAAAACACTTGACTGTTTTTGTTGTAATCTATTTCAGATATAACTGCATATTTATTGTTTCTTTGTTAACACAGAATTAAATTGAATGATAAATATTTTGTTTACAGTGGATTCTGTATAGAAATTGGATCTGCACTAACGGTTTTGATAGCTTCAAACATTGGCATTCCTATCAGTACGACGCACTGTAAAGTTGGCTCTGTTGTAGCGGTTGGCCGCTTCCGTTCGAAAGAAAATGTAGACTGGAAAGTTTTCCGAAACATTGTGTTTGCTTGGTTAGTTACACTACCAGTAGCAGGAGGTGTAAGTGCTGCACTAATGGCAGGTCTTCAATACACTGTGTGATCCTGGGGAATATCATTAACAAGTGGAAGATTTATATTTTATTAGATGAAGTACTAGAGAGAGGTGAAAAATTGTTTATCGACGAATTTCTAATTTATATGTATGATAGTTGAGTAATTGAAAAATGAACGAATGCAGCTTTATTGATATGAGAAGAATGTATTATAAACTAGTTGTTTGATAATATTTATGTTTTGTTATATTGATAATGCAACGATGAAATTATTTAGGGTTGATTGTTGAGAGAAGTCAAATGATTGTGAATGACCAAAATTTAACCAGTGCTATATTGTTCTTGTTTATAATTCAGAAGTGTTTTTTCATTCTTAACTCGTAATATGCATTCATTGTACTGAATTTTTAAATTCATTATTACTAAAAGACAACTCAAATGCAAGTCATATAAGTTTTAACCCGTCACATCCCCAAAAATTGCTTAATTAAAAAAAAATATATAGAAAAAGATAGATTAAAAAAAAAAAAGAGAGAGAGAGAGAGAGAGAGAAAAGGGGGGGATTGCATAATGTTACGATACAATTCATAAGTTCTTTTTGGTCTGTGTTTCTTTATGAGATTGTTTATAAACCAAATGCAACAATGTAAATAGTTTTATATAATGAAGTAAATATTTTTGTAAAACGCTACTGCTGTATATAGTAATATTGTGAATGTGTGTTGATACATATGTACAGGTGTAGATGCGATTCACATATTGTTTTGTTTGCTTTTATTTTGTACTAGCAACATATTTTGTGATTATATTTTTCAGTACTTCATTGTACCTATCTGAGAATCTAGTTTTCCAGATAATTCATTCAGGACTTAATTGTTAATAGTGCCAAATATAACCATTAACGTGACAGAAGTTACCTTCAATATATCTTTTGCTGAATATTTTGTATGTTATTTTCTAATTCAAGTAGTAAAATCACTAGATATAGAGATACTAGCCATTCTTAATTCAAATGTAGAATATCTTCAATTTTACACCTTGACATTTAGCTATTCTTACAAAATATGAACATATGGACATTCAAGATCATACATGAAATTTGTACAACTTCTGTAAGTTTTCTAGGTAAAAAACCTGGAGCTCATTATGGTATAATTTGTTGGTGTTTACAGCAAAATGAGTTGGATTAACTTGGGAAATCAAAGAGTCGATGTTGTTGTCTAGAAGAACAATAGACAGAGTAAAGTGAATGTTTTAAAAGCTAGCTATTTTTGTTGTCCAAGACAAGGCTTGTCATATAACTGCGGCACAGATTAAACCATATAAATTGCTACTGGAAAAAACACTTGTATTCTTGAACCATATGTGTTTGTAGCATCAGAGCAAGACGATCATATTAAATATTTATATAAAAGCTGCCTCATTCCTTTAATTTTTACCTAAAAACTAATATTCATATACTGGTGTGTACATATTAGGCCATACAAAATTAATAACTTGGTTCTCAGGCCACGCTTGTTTATTAAGATGTGGCAGGGAGGCATTTTTTTCCATTTTATTTGAGATTATAAATGTTTTGAAGGAAAACTTTGAAACTATGATGTATTTTAGATAAACTTTGACTTTAATTGTATATTTCTAGTTTGTCTTGCAGTTTAAAATAATACTTGTAAGGAATTACTATCAAATTAAGATGATTGAATATATATATATTGCAACAGGAATGAAAACTTGTCAATAAAAATGAGTGATGAGGGACTTTTTGGGGCTTTAAGATATATGAGGGAGGGCCTGAGAACCAAGTTTTTAATTTTTTGTTGACTCTGATTCCTATAACAATTCAAGATTTCTTCTCCAATATTGATAGTATTATAGTAAAAGACCAATGTTCAATATAAACCATATTTACAGTAAAATCAAGTCCTTTATAAATGTTTTAATGTCAATGCAGCTTCTTAATGTTCTATCCAATCTTCAATTTTTATTATCTATATCTACAGACAACTGTGTTCACATCATAGAGCTTCTCACACATAAATCTATCAGTCGATTTGTTTAGAGGTTAAGGTGTCATTTACCAGTAGATTCGTTTAGAGTTAAAGGTATCTGTTGCCTGTAGATATGTTGAGAGGTTAAGGTGACATTTACCTGTAGATATCTTTAGAGGTTAAGATGTCATTTACCAGTAGATAAGTTTAGAGTTAAAGGTATCTGTTGCCGGTAGATATGTTTAGAGGTTAAGGTGACATTTACCTGTAGATATGTTGAGAGGTTAAGGTGACATTTACCTGTAGATATATTTAGAGGTTAAGGTGACATTTACCTGTAGATAAGTTTAGAGGTTAAGGTGACATTTACCTGTAGATAAGTTTAGAGGTTAAGGTGTTAATTACCTTTAGATATGTTTAGAGGTTAAGGTGACATTTACCTGTAGATATGTTTAGAGGTTAAGGTGACATTTACCTGTAGATATGTTTAGAGTTTAGGTGTCATTTACTTTTAGATATGTTTAGAGGTTAAGGTGACATTTACCTGTAGATATGTTTAGAGGTTAAGATGTCATTTACCAGTAGATATGTTTAGAGTTTAGGTGTCATTTACCTGTAGATATATTTAGAGGTTAAGGTGCCATTTACCATATCACATTCATTAGGATATATCATAATAATTATGGATCTTGTCTACTGATCGAATTACAACAGAGATAAAATGACTTGAACATTTTTGTGTGGGTGTTATTTGAGTGAAAGATCATGTTAAACAAGAATATAATGATCCAGTGACAACTCCAGAAAAATTATTTATAATAAAATTGTTTATAGAAAGAAACTAAAATATTTGCTTCATTTCTAGTCTTTATGTATATATATTATGCAAAAATTATTTGTAAGTAACAAATGGTTGATGATGTTATATAAAGGTGATACACAGTTTACATATCAAAGAATCTCAACAGTATAATAGTTATGTATTGTAAGTAAGGTAATTTACTCTAAGACAAGTTATTTATTGTAAGTAAGGTAATATACTCTACGACAATGTTGGGAATCACTTCAAATTCATGATCGATTATCACTTTTTTAAAACAATCGATCATCGATTAATTATCGACTAATTTTAAATGTATTTAATAAAATAAATGGATTTGATTTTGCTTTTGTTAAAAGGTAAATGAAGGAGAAATGTATTTTTTTTTTTTTTTATCTTGTGTGTCATTTTATTCAGGAACAAACACAAGTTAATTTACACATTCACATTGAATGATAACTTTACAAAGTTCTGTAAAATGTATTTATAAATGAAACTCCACGAGGAAATGCGCTGTCGAAATACGCCAGGATATGACCGAATCTTGAAATTTTCTGCATTAGTCATTTGAAATTGATTTCAGAAAACACTGATCGATTAATCGATTTTCCAGACAAAACAAGGCGACGTCGACAAAATCGATTAATCGTAACAGCACTACTCTAAGACATTGATAATTGATAGGTATCTACTTCAAAGCCAATCTTATAATTCTTATACTTGATTAATGCAGACAACCAACTCAAGAATGAATGTGTGTGTGTTTTGTTAGGCTTGAACTTCACTTCATTATCTTTCAGTGGTATCACAATAAAAAGGGAGATAATTTTATGAAGTTATTTAGAGTTATCTCCTGCACTGTCAGATTCTACCTTAAAATAAATGACTGTTTCATTTATCTTACATGTTTAGTTTTAAAAATATTTTCTGTTGTTAAGTTCACCAGAAACCTGCATAACAATACAAACAACAAATTATAAGCATCTTATTAATTTAAAGAAGAAATTTTGTCTTGGGCTGTTTAGGTGGAGATGAAATTGTTGTTTCAGCATAATTGCTGGATTGCTTAGAAATGTCCAATTTGGCCAAATCTAACCCCCAAAAAACAATCAAATATTTATAAAAATGATGTTGTTATTCTGTTACAATTTTGTCATATTAAACAATTGTAATACTTATTACTATAAACTCACACATTGAGATTTCTTGCACATTTTATTATACAACTGTCAGTGCTTTAATTTTTATGATCTCTGTTGTCAGAAGTGTTTTATGATAAACTAAATGTATTTATGTTTAAAATCTTGTTTTATCGGCTTTTTTCCGTTTGAAATATCTTGTTTTATATATCTTGTTGTAATGCTATCTTGATTTCAAATTAAGTTTAGTTATTGAAATAAAATCAGTAAGCAATATTAAACATAAAATTCCATTTGCAGCATATTTTTATTTCAACAATATAAATAACATTAACAAACATGTCACAATGAATTGTTACTTTACTGGTATGATGCACAATTAAACATGTGTTGGGATTTTATTATTATTAAGGCATTATGTAAAAATTAAGCGTGTATTAATTTGTGTTCAAATTTAGCAATAGAAATTGCTTTTGGTAATACAAGAATATTACTTTCTCTTGCAAATATTTGTAATGAAATTATTGATCTATTAGATTTTGTAAGAGGCATCCATGGACTCAAATTAGACATTTTAATCAAACAACTACTCACCTCTGTATGAAGAACAGGGAAAGCATAGAATTCTACATCAGATAATGTAAAAATTATGAAAAATAAAAGTTTTTTCTTTTCCAGAAAGCTTTGACCTTTTTTCGTTTAAAACTATGAAATCACGAAGTTGAATACAGTTGCAATAATATAATTTTAATTGAAGTTTTCCTTAACGTTTCTTTAGTATATTTGTGCTTTTATATTAGAATCAGAAATTAAACATCTTGGTTTTATATAATAGTGTTTTTATACATATGTTTGATGAAGAAATTTATACCATTTCTGTTTGCAGATTGATTTTAATACATGTATGTTTTTTCTTTAAACCAATAGTTGAAGTATACTGCCTTTTACTGGTAGTGCAATTTAATTACCCTGTTGAAATTTCACCTTATAGCTTTCTATACGCTGTGTTGAATAATACAAAAAACATATTTAATGTCTGAAATAGTACATCATTACATAGATGGGTTTTGTTCATTCCAGAGACATAGCATTCAACTTGCAAATAAAAGATAATGCAACAATATGAGGTGTCTGTTTTACTTGAGGAAGGGAACAAACACATTTTAAGATATTTCAAGTATCTTTTTTCACCACTGCATCATGTTTGTTTTGGCGTATAGTGTTCAACTTTAAGTACCTTTGTCATCGATACTTTAACTTCTGAATTATATATTGAATTTGTTTTTATATATTGAACAAACTGTTGGTTTTATGTATCTTTTATAAAGAGTCCAAGTTTAACATTATTATTATAGCAAATATATCAATTTTACAAATGTTCGACTCCCAAAAGAACTTGACCAATTTCAACCAAACTTATTGAGAAGCATTATTTAGAGCCTAGGATTCAGATTTGTTCAAAACAATTGATGTTTTCTTTTTTTTTTTAAAAAAAAAACCAGTATGGAAATAGAATTCTTATTTATTCAAATAATGGTACTTGACCCATTAAGGGCACCTCTAGGTTGCCTAAGAATTTGGAAGTCTTTGCAATGTCTTAATGCTTTACATGAGGTGGGGCATTAACAACTACATCAGTTCAAAAGTCCTGTCTTGGGTCGAAATAGTTTGTGCATATGGGGATCAAATACCAAATTTCATTATACCCCGTTTCAAAGAAGTGAGTGGTATATCGTGTTTGCTTTGTCCTTGGTTGTGTGTATGCCCGAGTCTGTCCGAAGTTTCTGGAGCATATATCCCATGCTTTTTAGTCCATCTGGACCAAAAGTCCATGGTGGACTTTTCTCATGCAAATCCCAACTGTATGTCGTCGGTCATAAACTTTTCAAGTTAAGCGTTTTGGTGTCAAAGTTCAACACTATAGCAAATATATTATAATTTCACATTTTCAAATACTTTTCCTGAACTGCTGGACCAATTTCATCCAAACTTAGTAGGAAGTATCCTTAGGAGAAGGGATTCAGAGTTGTACAAATAAGTGGGCTCGGCCCCCAGGGGGCACAACTACAGGGCTAATAAGGGGATTTCTGAGAACATTTCAAAAATCATCTTCTAAAAAACTAGAAGGCCTAGAGATTAATGCTTTGGTATGAAGGGCATGAAGAACCAAGTTTCTCAAGGCGTGACCCTGGGGTGAAAAATAAGTTACGCATTTTGGGGTCAAATTTTAACAATAGCAAATATGTTAATTATTCACATTTTTGACTTCTTGTTAAAACTACTAGACCAATTTTATTCAAACTTGGCAGAAGGTATCCCTATGGGAAGGGAGTTCAGATTTGTTCAAATGATAGGTTTCGGCACCCAAGGGGGGCCCCATGATAACATTTCAAAAATCTTCTAATAATCTGGGAGGCCTAGCCTAGAGCTTAATGCTTTTGTATTTTGTAACTTTAAGGCATGAAGAACAAAGTTGTACAAGGCATGACCCTGGGGTGAAATATAGGTTACACATTTTGGGTCAAAGTTCAACACTATATATATGTATAGCAAATATATAAATTTCACAACTGACCAATTTCATCAAAACTTGAAAGAAGTCATCGGGGGAAGGGGGTTCAGTTTTGATCAAACGATGGGACTTGGCCCTCAGGGGGCGCTACTTTGGGGGCCCAATTAGGGAAAATTTGACAAATCTAAAAAATCTTATAAACAAGATGCCCTAGAGTGTTGTTCTTTGGTATGTAGTAACCCTTGGGTCAAAAATAGGTTACACGGTCACTTTATAGCAAAGGCATGGAGAACCAAGTTTGTAAAAGGCATGACCTGGGATAAAAAATAGGTTACATGTTTTACACTATATATATGTTTCCTTTTCACATTTTCAACTTCTTGTAAAACACTACTGGACCAATTCCATCCAAATTTGGTAGAAATCATCCTTGGGAGGGGAGGTTCAGATTTGTTAAAATAATGGGGCTTAGTCCCTAGGGAGTGCCACTTGTGGGCCTAAATGGGGAAAATCTTCTTTTAAACTAGACAGCTTAGCACTAATGCTTTAGTTTGTAGTAACTATAGGGCATGAAGAACCAAGTTTGTTCAAGGTGGTCATAAGTATTCAAATGTCAAAAATTTACTCAGGCCTATTTCAACCAGAGAATATTAAGGCCCATTGGGCCTCTTGTTCATTTACCGTTATGAAACTGTATGTATAGATACTTCTATGGAAGGCAGTGTGTTGCGTACCATAAGTAGGTCACTGCGACCTTGATGTTTGACCTACATTATATTGAATATTGGCTGGAGCATATCTTTCCTACATTTTTCACATACCGAATGAAACTTAGTAACAATGTATACTGCAGTAAGGGTATTTGTGCAGAAGGAGGTGTTTCGCGTATCATATGTACTTTACTGTGACCGCTACCTTAACCTTTGACGTATATTTTTAATATTGAATATTTGTTTCTGGAGCATATCTCCCCTACTTTTTCACGTACTGTAATGAAACTTAATATATGGGAATTTGTGTGGAAGATAGTGTGCTGCATACCATACATAGTTTACTGTAACCCATACCTTGACCTTTGCCTATATTATTTATATTGAATATTGGTTTCCGGAACATATCTCACCTACTTGTTCACAAACTGTAATTAACCTAGTATACGGGTACATGTGCAAAAGTCAGTGTGTCATGTTAATCTTTTCTTATAACAAGAGGCCTATCGGGCCTTAACATCTATCTGGATTAGCATTTCTATACTTTTGACCCTAGGGCCACTCTTTGAATAATCTTTGTTCTCCACGCCCTAAGCAAAGCATTAAGCACTAGGCCTTCTAGTTTTTAGTCCATCTGGACCAGAGGTCCAAGGTGGACTTTTCTCATACAAATGCCATCCGTCGTCCATCAATCCGTCGTAAACTTTTCACATTTTCAACTTCTTCTCCTAAACCACTGGACCAATTTCATCCAAACTTGGTAGGAAGTATCCCTAGGAGAGGGGATTCTGATTTGTTGAAATAAAGGGGTTTGTCCCCCCAGAAGGGGCCAAAAGGGGGAACATTTGACAAAAAGTCAAAGCAAATATGATACTTTTTATCATTTGCAACTTCTTGTCCAACATTACTAGACCAATTTCATCGAAACTTGGAAAATGTAATCCTCAGGTAAAAGTGGGTACAAATTTTTTCAAATGATGGGCTCAGTACTCAGGAAGGTCACTTAAAGCCCAAATGAGGAAAGTTTTACAAAATTTCAAAAATCTTATAAACTAGAAGGCTAAGAGCTTTTAAAATGCTTTGGTATGTAGTAACTTTAAGGCATGGAGAACCAAGTTTGTTCAAGGCGTGACACTAGGGTCAAAAGTATTAAAATGCCAATCCAGATGGACGTTAAGGCCTGATGGGCCTCTTGTATTTGTATCTGTCAAGACTTGAGTTTAATTCCGTCAAATTCTCATGAACTAAGGCAAGAGATGGTAATCATAACCGATTGACAGCAGTGTAAACCTGTTTTACGTTTTCGACTTCTTCAAAACAACTTGACCAATATGGAACCAAACTTTGAAGGAATCATCTTTGGGATTTGTTCAAATGATTGGACTTGGCCCCCCAAGAGACTCGAGTAGGGAGCCAAAAAGGGAAAATGTTGACCAAGTTCATAAGATCTTTATGTAACAAAGTAGAAGGCCTAAAGCTTAATGTTTGCACACGTAACCTTGAGGCTTGATGCATGAAGTTGTTCAAGGCATGATACTAGAGTCAAAAAAAGATTACATGTTTTGGTTAAAGTTCAATCCTAAAGCAAATATGATCACTTTTTCACGTCCCACTGAACCAATTTCAACTCACTTGGCAGGAAGGAATCATAGTAGATTAGCCATTACCCACCGAGGGTGTCGTGTCATGATCTGTCTAGCAGTTTTATTACCTGCCACTGATAGAATCTCCACTTTTTAAAATGGTTAAATGATTACAAGCATAGTTCAAAGATTGGATACAAGTGACCAAACCTACATCATAATCACACTTGACAACTTTTTAAAATTTTCATGGGGGAGATATCATTTGTCTTAATCTAAAATTGTCTAAAAAGTACTTTCAGTGCATATTGGCAAATAATAGTCTAAAATGTCATACTTTCTGTTGCTTCATGCAATGTATTAATTTGACTTGAGATTAAAACAAGATTTATAGAATACTGAAGTTATGAAAAATCAAAAATGAGGGTAAAAAATCGGGAGACTAGGCAAGTTTGTTATAATATGTATGCTGCAAGTCATTTCCAGTGTAACTACTACAAATTTAAAAGTCGTGTTGAGTTTATACCGTTATAAATAGGCATACTCCTCAATTAACCTTGAACATGTTTAAGAGACATAACAGTCTTAATTAAACAAACAAAATAAGCATCAATTCCATACTCTCCATCTTAAAATTTATTTCCTTGTGAAATTCATCCTAAGTGACCATGTCTGAGTCCAGTCTGTACCATCTGCTTATTCCAACAATCTCCAAATAGAGGCTCTACTTTCACTTCTCTATAGAATCCAACCAACCAAAAGGGAGTCTCTGTTAGGAGATTGTTGTTCCAATCCAACCTGGACTATATCTTGACACTTCTATCAAAACAATATTAATATTCTACTTTTTTACAAAAATAAAGGTAGCCATATCAAAGAACTGAACACTAAATATCCTCTTCCACAAATCATGCAATGGTCAAAGGGTCAATTTACATATAGTCTCCAATTAAAATCACTTGCCACTAAAGTCATGAGTTCTAACAGTTTGGACCAGAATTGATATCCTTTTGTTACTACCATTAAGTCATCTGTTACAGATGGTAAATAACTTTTTCTTGGTGCACAGGTTCCTCTTAACCTGGAAAACTTAAAGATACAAAACACAGAAATACTGGTATGAAAGGAAGAGACTATTATACTGATGTAAGGGTGAATATTGGGGCAAGGGGATGAAATTATAAAACGAGAAAGTTATATAATACAAAAGTTTAATTTCTTTGACTGTATAATATTATAACATTATTTCTGAAATTTGAGAAGAAGAACACGGATGAACATAATTAGTAGTTATCAACCAGTATGTTATTATGCATGGTATGAATGTTGTCTAATCCATTTGTTAATTTGCATTGCATTTTGTCAATAAAATGTGTTTAATTCAATTCATGGTATGAATATTATGTTGTTTAATGCCCTGTTATCATTCTTCAAACTTCATGACAAACAAACATTCATGAAAGTGAACTTAAAGGAAACACAACTAAGTAGTGTTATTAATCAAAGTGAAATTTAGGAAGTTTATCTTGATGTAAAGATTTTACAAACAAAACAATGACCTGATCGTAGCAATGCAAAGAAAGCATATTAAATACTGAAAATAACAAATATCTACATATTTACGGTATTGCCAATTCATAAAATAAAAGTAAAAAGAATGACGGACAAGATAAATGCTAACAAACATCACCAAAGTTATACAACACAGAAATGCATAACAAAATATTTGAGGCCAGCTTACACTGTAGAATTACTTTCAACAAATTCATTTTGAAGTTCATCTGATTAAGAGTAGCCAAACCTTCGCACTTAAAACCACGAGAGGTCTTAAATACATTAAAATAACCTAAGTACTTGTATATGAACAAATTGATATGTAAGTTGTACATTTGGGATATGTCAGGTTTTCAAAATTTGGAATATGAACTCTGGCATTTCTTTGTAGTCAAGATTAGTCAATATCATATTTTGAGGCTTTATACCTTTAATATTAAATTTGTGGCAATCACATTTAACTTTTATCATAAATTGGCAATATATTTTCTGACGTTTCATATTAAACCCAATAAATGCCTGACTTGAATTCATTTCAGTCTTGTCTTGGGTATTTGGTTATTGCAAACCAGAGCTTGGCTACATGTAACCCTTCAGTTGTTACATACCAGTAAAAATACCCGTTGCTATACATTGTAAATGTATTTATATTAAGTATACAGAGTTTGAAAAAAAATGTTGTAATTGTTTCTATCTTCTATGGAAGGGACATCATCACTTTATCTAATCTTATAACCTTGTGGTATTTTTATAATTACCATTTAAAAAGGACTTAAAAAGTATGTAATACGTATTTTCCAAATTTCAGAAAGTGTTAAACTTTAGGGGTCTTTCTACTTGGACTTGCTGAAAAGCGGTGAGAAAACCATCTTTCTGAAACATATAACTTTCTGTTACAAGATAGCTATTACATGAACTGAATGACTTTGAAAATGCAATAAAGAAATAAAACAAAAATACATATGGTTGATTTTTGTAAAAAAAAATATAAATAAATAAGTTAATCATTCATGAAAATTAAAATTAGATTTGAAACTAAGGAAATTTGCCTAAAATATTAGACAAAACATTATCATCAAGTTTCTGACAATAACTGACAGTACTGTAGAATCAGAAAATTTCGTTATGGTTTTAATTTCGTTGTTGTAAAAGATCGACG
>JAUMGZ010212250.1:0-11895 GCA_032359645.1 Pododesmus macrochisma | reverse complement strand
TTGAATACAATTGATCTGCTGTATACGTTTGAATGACCCCGATTATTACTAGCGTCTAAAATGTAAAACGGAAAAGGAAAGCAAAAATCCGGAAATTCCGGAATTTTTGCCGTAAAATGTTTAGGGTCGCGGGAAAAAGTAGGGTCGGTCGGGTAACCGGAAACAAACATATTTTTTTGTTAGGCCTTACTTTGACAAAAATCCATTACCAATTATATATATGTGTACAGCATAAAATGTATTATTATTACTTGAATTGATAGATACATTTTAGTATAGTCTTACCAATATGAATAGTTAGATGAAGTTGTCCAACCCTTGTTAAGAGACTATCTTTAATCATAAAATAGAGAAATTCATGAGCATCACTGGAGTCCACAAAGTGATCAATTTTTAGAACATCTATATATCTATGACCAAGTGTCAACAGAACATTATTTATTGTCTGTGTTTCATAAGAGTTCCTCACAAAATCTGCTGGGTCATTAGGTACTAAGGACTTCCTGACCACTTTAGAGTTGTTGAATAACAATGGTGAATCTTGTCCTAGGTCTGGTCCAAAGTTGTACATGCTGAATGACAAGTTCTTAACTAGTGACTTCTCAAATTCATAGTCACCTCTTGGGCTGCAAAGAAATAATGATATTTAACTCAACAATAAACACATTGTCTACATTCAAACAAAGGAAACAGTTCACTGAGGACTTTAACTTACTCTCCTGCAATTACTTTTTGTCATTTTTTATCTCAAGATACATGTAGTTCACATGTGTTCTACTGACTGTGCCATTCCCATTTGTTGATAAGTTTGGTCTTAGGTATAGAACATGCATACCATCCCTTGACAGTTATCCATTGCAAAGCAACAGGTTCAAGATTTTATAAATATCTATTGATAACTAACTGCAATCCAATTTTGCTACAAGTATAAATGAATTTTCTAACTTGAAATAAACTGGAGTATCACCAATCTTCTTTGACTAAGTGCTGAAACTTATCCCACTAACCCAATAAAAGAGTACCCAATCTTCTTAGGCTTGGCCTCAAGGCTATTTCCATTTACCCAATATTAATAGAGTATCATATCTTGCATGACAAGATCTTTTGAGTCTTATTCTATATACCAAATAGAGTACTCAGTATCTGATCTTCCTGATCCTGGTCTCAAATCTGATCTACATGGTCTTTGTCACAAAGGCTAATATACCAGGACTGGTCTCAAGAATACGTCCACTTACCCAATAGAGCATCCAGTCTTCCATGACTTCAACTCAAGACTAATTCCACTTACCCAATAGAGTACCCAATCTTCCTGGGCTTGGTCTCAAGGTTTATTCCACTACTTTCTACACAGATCGTCCAATAAGAACTGTTGACGAGTTGTAGAGTGGAGTTACACTGAAAGTGGTATAGGGTGATGAATCTCAGTAGACGCTTGGCCTCACTTCTCGCATCAGACAAAACTTGTAAAGGACTATATGTCTGGTTAAAGTAGTTCATTTGAGCAAACAAGTAAACAAGAACACCAGCAAACACAGCATACAAAAGAGTCTTCTTCTTCTTCATTGTCTTGTTTCTGTTGTCTCTTTCAGTTTTATGTACTTAATCCACACATGCACACATTTTTGGAATTATAGTGACACCTTTTCATATTCTTTACTGTTTAAACTTGAGAGAATTTCCTTTGGTTGAAATTCAACCGCTGAAAAAATATATACAAAAACAGGATGAGTGGAATCATCAGATCAAAAGAGATTGGCCAACCAACTATAGCCACATCAAACAATATAGCACCAGAATAACAAGAGGCCCGTTGGGCCTGAACATCCATCTGGTTGAAATCTGCCCAGTAGTTTCAGAGGAGATGTCATTTAAAGGCATACTGTCAGATTAACCCCTATTGGCTCCCTCCACCTGTCCAGGGGGTGGGGGGGGGGGGGGGGTTCAGGGACTTCATTTGTACAATCTTGGGGTCAGGGACTTCATTTGTACAATCTTGAATTCCCATCCCCTAAGGATGCTTCCTGACAAATTTAGTTAAATCCTCCCAATAGCCTCAGAGGAGATGTCGTTTACAAGCATACTGTCAGTTTTACCCCTTTTGGTCAGAGACTTTGTTTCTACAATCCTGACTCCTCTTTCTCTAAGGATGCTTCCTGTCAGATTTGGTTGAAATCTGCCCAGTCGTTTCAGAGGAGATGTTGTTTAAAGGCAAACTGTCAAATTTATCCCTTTTGGCCCTGCCCAACTGTCTCTCTTGGGGTCAGGGACTCCATTTGTACAATCTTGAATCCCCTTGCCCTAAGGAAGCTTCCTGCCAAATTTGGTTGAAATCTGCCAATTAGATACAGAGGAGATGTTGTTTAAAGACAAACTGTCAAATTTACCCCTTCTGGTCCCGCCCTCCTGTCCCCTGGGGGTCAGGAAATTCATTTGTACACTCTTGACTCCACTTTCCCTTAGGATGCTTCCTGCCAGATTTGGTTGAAATCTGCCCAGTTCATGAACTTTCAGAGGAGATGTCATTTAAAGTCTTACTGTCAAATTTAACCTTTTTGGCCCCTGGCCTGGGGGAGACTTCATTTGTACAATATTGACTCCTCTTTTTCTAAGGATGCTTCCTGCCAAATTTGGTTGAAATATGCCAAATAATCTTGGGGGAGATGTCATTTAAAGGCGTACTGTCAAATTTACCCCTTTTGGCCCTGCCCATCTGTCCCCTGGTGGTCAGAGACTTTATTTGTACAATCTTTAATCCCCTTCCCTTAAGGATGCTTCTTGCTAAATTTGGTTGAAACTGCCCAGTAGTTTCAGAGGAATTGTCAATTAAAGCAAAAGTAAACTAAGGAGGATGGACTAAAAAGGCAAGAAATTGACTATTGAGGTCACAACCATATTCAAGACTTGCTTTTATGTGGAATGACTTAAGGTAGTCCCCCAGCACGAAACAAGATGGTGTGGTTAAACCAGTAAATGAAGCCTCAACCTGCCCGCATGAGACAAGAAGAATTTAGTATTCGAAAGTTCTTTTTGAATTAAATAAGATTGTTATTACATAATTGTACAAAAATTTCACCGCAAAAAGAACCTTAATCCACGAGGGGTGAAATAGCATATTAGACCATTATTGTTAAATAAAAAACAAATATTTCAAAATGTAGTACCCATGAAGCAAAAAAAGATAATCAAGGATGGATGAACATGCTACCTAAAGTTATTGAGGTGAAATTATGTCAATATAAAATAAGAAGCAGCTATATAATCATTTTCCCAAAGGGAGACCACTTGTCTTGCATTAATATTAATATTCCTGACCATAAAAATAGATTTATGAGGTTCTCAGATATTTTCTGAGTTAGACAGTTGCAATCGGCATTCATTTTGTTTGAGGTCAACTGTGTTTCATTTAGGGAATAAGATCATGTTTGCCATTCAATTAACTCTAATTGTTATTTTTCAGTGGTGAAAAATAGCAAAGATAACACATATTTAATCAAATAAATTTTGATATTTTAAGCTTGATTTCCCTGCCAATCAAAATGAAATGATATTATTATTATTATGCCTATTCATATGAATGAGCAAAACGCATTTAGAAAACAGCATTAGGCAAAAAGTATCAAGTACCTCAGAAGTACTAGTTCAAGGTTATAAATATAATTTTTCTTTTTAGAAAAAAATCATAGCACCATGAACAAGTTATGTGTTTGTGTTCAGGGTTGACGAAAACACAAGACATGTAAAATGAGTGGACGCAGACTGGGAAAATATTTATAATTGCATACATATGAATGAGCAAAAAAAGCATTCAGCAAAAAGCATTAAGGATTCGTCCAAACACACACATTTTTGAACATTTTGACTAACTCGAAACAATGGTTTATCTGATGAATCAAAACATATTTGTTGGAAACTACCAAATAAATATTATTTCGTACCATATATGCAAAAAGACAACACTAAGTTTGTCCTGGTGCTGAATGGTTCAGATTCGGCGAAATGCCATTCAGCTGTCAGTTGGTACTGAGACTGCAGCTGTTTGATGCATGTTCAGACGTTGTTGTTTCGATGCCTGTTAAAATCAAGTAAAAAATATTTAAAAATTACTTCGTGGGTCTTCTGTTTGAAAACAACGGGTTAAAAGTACATGTTATTGCACACTAAACGTTGAATAAACTTGGCAAATCAAAAATACGTACACCTTTCTTACCTACCGGAAGTTAATCCATTATTAAAGGCTTGTTCGATTTTTCGTCATTTTTCATTCTCAGACATGTTAGGTGCGTTCGTGTGTAAATCATTCCAGCTGTCTACTCATTTGTGCAAATTTTTACTATCATTTAAATAAGTTTGCATTTCACGAAAGTAAAATTTACGAAATCTTATGTGAATCGAGGTAACAAATGTCCTGTCGTTTGAAGTATATAATAGATTTTCCATACAGTTTGACTAAAAGCAGGCCCCAGAAACGGGAAATATTGCATTGAAACTTGAATTTAATGAAAAACTATTGCAACCTAAACCTTTAAACTTCAAACACCAATCCCAAGTGAGATATTCACAGAAGTAATGAGCACAATTTGACTAAAATCAGGCTTTAAAAACACAGGTTATTGTAAGGAAACTAAAATGTATGAACAACAACCGTGATCTTGATCTTTGTACGGCAAGCTGTTTAGGTTTTTACCCATTAAATATAGATATCTCTATTTCAAATACAAATGTATCTATTTACATGTAAAATACAGATATCTCTATTGTACTAGGAATAGTGATATCTTTTTTTTAAATACAGATATCTCTATTTTAAATACAGATATCTTTAATTCAAACAGAGAAATCTGCATTTATGTAGAAATATAGATATCTGTATTTGAAATAGAGATACTGTACATGTATCCGTATTCAAAGAGAGATATCTATATTTAATGAATAAAAACCCAAACGGCTTGCCATATCTTTGCGTAACATTGACATTTGACCCTAAAATCAATACGAGGTGAGGTTTTCTTCAGAATATGTTATCACAAGGAAGCTGAAAACACCGTGACCTTGCATGGCCTTTGACCCCAACAACAATTCAAAAGGAAGTTTTCACACAAGTTACTCTTACAGTTTTGATGAAATTATATAGGATTTGGGGACTATTCCCGAAAAGTAATTCAAAGTAAGATGTTCACAGAAGTAAAACATGTTCACAACTTGTTAAGATTATGCTGTTTTGTGCTTGGTGACCGTCCTAAGTCTGTCCGCATGGATTACTAGTCTTGGTGATTGTTGTGAAGTCGATTTAATTAAATACATTACGGTGCTTCATTGTTTGATGCAGTTATTGCTTGTTTGTCAATTTCTCTCGTTCTGTTGATCCTATTCATACGGTTTTTTAGGGACACGGGTTCATAACAAGGAAACTAAAATCACTATGAACAGTCAACGTGACCTTGACCGAGCACCCCAAATTCAATCACAAGCAAGTTTTTCACGCAAGTAGCACTTGTACACAGCTTGGCTGAAAACAAAAACCATAAAGCACACCAAAGTTGAGGTGTTCACAGACCATTGTTCACAATTTGACTAAGATGAGGCTTTATGGACTTGAATTATAGCATGGAACTGAAATGTATAAACAATCAACGTGACCTTGACCTGTAACCCCAAAATCAATCCCATGTGGTTTTTATCAAGTTTTTCAGAATATGTTATTACAAGTAAACTGAAAATTTACTAAAAACCATTCTGACCTTTGACCCCAACAACAGCCCAAACCACTTGTTTAGTTTGAATGAAATCAAGCTTCAGGGACAAACCCCGAAAAGTAATTCAAAATGAGATTTCACAAAAGTATAACATGTGCACAAATTTGACTAAAATCAGACTATAGGAAAATGAGATACATTGCAAGGAAACTGGAATGTATAAACAACCACCGCGACCTTGACCTTTGACCACAAAGGCAATCTAAAATGAAGTTTTCACACAAATAACACCTGTAGGCTGTATGACTGAACTCACATTTGTGAGTTTTGCTCTCCTAAGGTCCCTAATCCCACACTGATTGTTCATCAATGTCATTTTTCATACTAAAATTTATGTGGAATCTATGAATCTACCATGTATAAGCCATGTTTTCAGCTTTATGCTACTAGGTTATATCCAATTTTCATGTTTCCAATTGTCTTTTGTAAATATGTATAAACGTTTTATTCCTTTTGATTTTTTTTGATAATTGATGTTGGCAGTTTGTTCTTGAGATGATTTACAGCACCATGAAGTGTATTTATAAAATTTTTAAATGTATGTCTATACTTAAGACTTCTAGTCTCATGCGGGAAGTGGGAAGGTTGAGGCCTCATCAACCGGTTTAACCACACCGCCTGGTTTCGTGCTGGGTGACCTTCCTAAGTTGGTCCGCTTGGATTTCTAGTCTTGATGTTTTTTGTCACAGATGTCGATTTAATTAATTACATTCCGGTGCTTCATTGTTTGACGCAGTTATTGTTTGTTTGTCAATGTCTTTCATTCTGTTGATTCTATGCATACTGTTTTTTGGGGATACAAAGCCCAAAAAGGCAACTCAAAGTGAGGTGTCCACAGAAGTAAAACATATACACAAATTTAACTGAAATCAGACTTTTGGAACACGAGTTATTGTAAGGTAACAGACATGTAGAAGCAACCTCCATGACCTTTTCCAATGATCCCATATTAAACCACGTACACTACTGCATTGGAATATAAAAACTACCCCATTTCTGTTCACAAGAAAGCTTAAAATAGCCTTTTATCAATATTTAAACTTGTTTTGAGCAAAATTAATGACCCTAGGGTCTAGAGCAATCAAAATCTCCCTTATCTTGGAACAAAATCTAATACATGTGACTTTCTGAGGGTTTTATTTGTGTTATTTTGCTATATTTTCATATGCCATTATGTTCACCTGCGTCACCTTGGAGTATGTGGTCTCATTAATGTTGGAAGGATCATTATTTGATGCAATTTAATTCTTTTAGACAATGTTTTAAATTGCAGTGCTAAATATGGCTAGGTTGAACTTTTACCACAAAATGTGTTTAAATATTTGATCCTATGGCATGCATGCCTTAAACAAACGTATCAATGCCCAACAAGCCTAACATATGCAAGTTTTAAGTCTTTTAAAAAAAAATATGTTCCATTTTTAAAGATTTTAACTCCTAGTGGTGCCAAAATTTGAACAAATCTGCATACTTTTCTACAAGACACTTCCTGCCAAATTTGGTTGAAAATAGTCCAATAGTTTTCGAGAAGCTGAAAGTGTGAAAAGTCAATAACAGACAGCAATGGAGGACAGAAATGTTTACATACAAGCAAAAGTGTTGATGATTGTCAAACAGTCCTTGGTTCAATAGATGGATAAAATATTAAAACATCCTTTTTCCTATACCCAGGCAGCAGAAACATAGCAAACCATAAATCATGGTTACTAACAAACAGACAAGCATTTTATAGTCACACTATCTATTGCATAAGCAAGAACATTCAAAACTGGGAAACATATGGAGCCTTCCTTCTGTTAGCATGCATTCAACAGATCAAATGAGCAATGATAAAGTTCAATAAGGGAGTAGATTTAATGATTTAACAAAAAGAAAATAAAGTAATACCTGACACTGTGAATCCAAATATATTTATTTAATTTAATTGTATCACAGAATTGAAGGTGAATCAACTATAGCAAACATCACTGTAGCAGTTCTTGTATCTATATATCTCACACATAGAAATGATTTAATCAGTTCACAACTTCACAAATACCATATTATTATTCAACAAAGTTATCAAATACAGGGAATACATGTTTCTCTGCTTGAAATAACAATGAAAGTTCAAGGTTTTACATTACAGTTTATATCTAACAACAAGGTCAAACTTGGTGTCAAAATATAACTTTGTCTATAGATATACCATTAAGTACATGTACTATGAAGTCCTCTTGTTTGCTTATTTTTTTAGGCTTGTCTAAGTCTACGTACCCTTATGATCTACCATCTATAATAGTCAACATTTTTCACGCATGTATGAAGAGAACACTTTTCAAAAATCCCTCCCCACTCAAAAAGTGTGAATAAAGCATTAATTGTATTCCTCGTCGGTTATAGAGCTGATGAAAGTTTTCTAACAACGAAAATGCATATGATAAAAATGTTGATTCTGAAACCCCTTCCTCCAAGTGTACATTTCATACACTCTTGTGACACGTGACTGCTCTGTAATAATAGTATAAATAAAAATTCATATTATATGTATTGTACTGTTCATATAACATTGCTGATTGGTTTCAAACAATATACCATAAATAGAAACAATACCAATGTAACAGTGTTATGCATGAACAATAAGTAGATACATTTTTAAAGTAAAATAAATAGCTTATTCACCAAAATATATTAATCTACACATCTTCTTGAAATAAAATCTAATCTACATTGTATACATGTATTATACAATGTTACCACAGTTAACCAAACAATACCCTAGTTATTGATTAAAAGGCCCTTTCAGACTTGATGTTAATCTGGTTGGAGCAGCATTACAATTTTAATTTCCAGACTAGTCTAATTAAAGATTTTTGAAATAATGGCAACTGTCTCTTTTCAATCCTCTAGTGATACTCCCTGGAAGCAGATCTCAAAGAATAGAGTAAATCTGTATCTCCTTCTCCAAGGGATGCCCCTACCAAGTTTGTTTAAAATCGGTTCTATGCTTGTGGAGATGTTGAAAGTGTTGAGAACTTTATTGACTACAACAGGAGTAACCTATTTTTGGCCCCAGGATCACGCCTTGTAAAAATATTGTTTTCCATGTGTAAAATAGGCAAGGTTACTTTGTATAAATGCAAGCATTAAACTCAAGGACTTCAAGTTTACAAGAAAAATACTTAAAATAATTAAATTTTGTCAAGTTTTATCCACTTTGCCAAAAGTATGCTCCCTACAAAGATTGGGTCCTGGCCTTCTAATTTATTAAAAGATTTTTGAAAACAACTGATGAAGTATGTGTATCTAATTCCAATATATCGTTCTAACTGGCTACTTTTCAATTATTTATGTGGATCTGAATTTTAAGTCATTATAATCTGAAAATGAAAAATATATTTTTTCAACCACGCATTAAATTATAACAATATTCATACACCACATGTCATAAATAAACAAAATAAAGTTTAATGCCCCGTAATAATGACATCCAAAAACAAGCCTGCAACCTGTTCCATCAAATCTATAGAAATATATATTAAAGCATATTTATAATATAGCAAACAGTTTGATTACTTAAATGTATTTGATACTGTCTCAGGGAACTTAATATCAACAATGATAACAATAATGTAATGATTGCTTCAGTTCTGATTGATTCACAGTCTTAAGAAACTGTCAAAACTGATGAACCTTCCATGCTTTTATTACATGCAAATTAAGAATCTGCCAGCATCGTTAATTTGGAATGTTATGTCATCCACAGAAACGAACGGTTAACAATTATCAAGATTTGTATATAATAATGCAAAATACACAAGACTTAAGTACTATGTACAGTAGTGTGGTACCCATATTGTTATCATGTGTTTGTTTTTGCACTTAATTCATATTTCAAGGTATATAACTGTTGCGCTATCTAAAGAAGAGGTCCATGGGTCTTTACATAAACTTGGTGCATTGACAGTGAAAGAATATCTTGCATAAATATTTATAATATTCAGTATTAACAAAGTCGTTAAAAGTAAATTCAAAGTCAAACTTGAAGAGTGTCTTGCATTTTTATGTACACCCTTTATTAGATGTATCAACGCACAAAGATAATTTAATTGTATGGTTTTAATTGCACACAATAAACATCTGTCAAGAGTTTCATGAAACCCAAAATAATCCAGAGTAGAAATTGCAAAGGTCTTAGTCAATCATGATTGTAACATTCGATTGAGATTTGCATAGGCTAATTAAATTCTTGAAAAAGAATATGCAAGGAAGATTATAGCAAGTTTCATCAAAATTTACCAAGGAAGACATGGAAAGATGCCTGATGGCCATTTTGGATTGTGACACTATATTCTGAAAGCCTAAAGGGGACCATGCAAAAACATCTACAATAAACTTTGTGAAAATCTGAACAGTCGATTTTTTGACAAGAGATCAAAAAGTTAGCTCTCAGTCATATGAGGACATATTATCAAATGCTGCCTATTGTAAAACATGTCCCTTACAAGTTTATCAACTAAAATTACTCATACAAACACCTATTGCACTGGAACATACTGCTTTGTCTTATAATGGAACAATTCATATTGTATGGTCATAGTGACCTAATTATGTATCATGACATTATGTCATCCCACATGATGTTGGTGATCCTGTATTAAATAGCATTATAATCTCTGGATAAGGTTTTCCTTTGAAGTTCCATAAAGCTCAAGAATAAGTGACCTAATTTTAGAGTGTAACACTGCTCCATACGATGTATGGTCACCTAGCTGCATCATAAAGCTTAGCAGATATGCTCTGAACAAAGAAAATTGGATAGACTGCCATCTCCTGAACCAATAGGGCTACAGCCGTTAAACATCACACATAGACTAAGCATGACAGAGCATGCATAAGCTTAACATGGAGATTGTGCATAGAACGAGTGTGCTTTTGCTATAGGGCGACTTCTGTAGTTGCCTGCACTCATCAAAATTCTAGTTTCAATTCTGTCCCCTTTGCAAGGCTTATTTGTGGCCCAAAGGTCAAAATTTAACAAGCTTAAAATCTCTTGTCCTCAAGAGTTAATATGCAATACTAACGTTCTGACAAATGTAATCATTCACCAGATGCTAAAAATGAAATAGCTTTATACAGGTATGTTCAAATTAGACCCAAAAAAGCATATCATATTCTACATATAAGTCGTCACTTGGTTCTATATGCTTTAAGAGATTAATATAATCTTATTATGTGAGCATTTAGCTTGGCATTCTTTTTATAATAGAATAATTCTTATCTTTAGTCAAATTTTCTCTATCAAGCTCCCAGTGGCTGACCCCCACAACTTATTTTCTTTTCCCAAGCAGCACGTTTCTTAACTAAAAGAGTAATTTTAACCTCTATTTTATACTTTTAAACATACTAGTACATTGTATAGATGTAATCAAGAAGTTTAATAAATTTGTCTTGAAAATCATATAACTCTTTTTACTTGATTAACATAATGGTGTGATGATTCTGAAAAGCGTGCAAAGCTCATAGAAAATATTTAAGACGGCACCAAGACTCTATCTAGAGTGTCTACACAAAGTGTTCCAGTATATCTTATACAATCATGGACTCGTTATGAAGTTATTGTCTGCCTCTCCACTAGTCGTCTAAACATGCCATTCTCTACACCCATTAGTTGATGATAACTTCCAACTTCAGCAACTTGACCTTTGTCCAGCACAGCTATCTGGTCAGCTGACTTAATAGTGGATAGACGGTGAGCTATGGTCATCACAGTGCGTCCAACCATGACTCTTTCCAGTGCTTCTTGTACCAAAAACTCACTCTCAGCATCCAATGCACTTCAAATCAAAATGCATATCAATTTATTGTAAATAATAGGACATGCATTTTTCAAAATACATAACTGATGTAACATTAATAGACAAAAATTGCCAGAAAATCTTGTCTTTAAAAGTCTAATAATAACTTAGCTACTTGTCCTAGACAACAAAGCACTATAGGGCTACACCATAACACTGTATTGAGTTTGTTTGTTTGTGTTAAGGGGTTATTGTCCGATCAACAGCTAAGGTCATTTACGGACCTGCCAGTTTTACTGGTGGAGGAAACCAGAGTACCCGGAGTAAACCACCGACCTACGGCAAGTCACTGGCAACTTTCT
>JAUMGZ010212239.1:0-11896 GCA_032359645.1 Pododesmus macrochisma | reverse complement strand
TCTTGTGGTGACTTTTTGATGAAGCTATTGTTTGTTTGTCAATAGCGTTTGTTCTGTTGATCCTATTTCTTCTTGTTCTTGCACTGAGGGGCGCCTTTTTGTGGCCCAAATAGGGAACATTTTGACAAAATTTCAAAAATCCTCTTGATGGTTTTGAGCTTAATGCGGCGCTATTGTGTAGTAACTTTTGGGCATGAAGAATCAAGCTTGTTTAAGGTATGACCCTAGGGTCAAAAAAAGTTTTCATGTTTTGGTGTCAAAGTTCAACACTATATAAAAAGAACAAATGTTACTTTTTCATATTTTTGAGTTCCTGTTCAAATCTACTAGACCAATTTCCTCCAACATCGGTAGACGATTTGTTCAAATGATGGTGTTTATTCACCATGGGGCGTCACATAGGGTTTCCAATTAAAACAAAATATGTAAACTTGAAGGCTTAGTGCTTAATGTTTTGTTATGTAATAACTTAAGGGCACGGAGAACCAAGTATATTTAAGGCTTGCCCTTGGTCAAAAGTATTCCAATGCAAATATTTAGGTTTTGGCCTATTTCAACCAAATGGACCTTAAGGCCTGATGGGCCTCTTGCCTATGACGGGACACGTCTGTTTAATAAATGCATTTCATATGTTTAATCCCTTTATCAACTGAAATACCACGATAACGATTCAGGAAGTAAACCGTCATTGGTTTGCTGAACACCCAGGTGAATGTCCAAGGGTTTTTTGTTGAAGAAGTATAAAGTGTAACCTATTGTCACATGAAACATAGTCACAGAAGAATCCAAGCAATATGGACGCTACTAAAGTTTGTGTTTTCATTGTCCTAGTGTGGAACTGTGTATTTTTTGTTTCCAATTGCAACGTTTGTGCAGCCTCACTTAAAAAAGACAATTTCAATAATATTGAGTCCTGCATATTAAAGAGATTATTTGAAAATTTGACGAGATTTGAAGTTGTGCCTGGAACTGGCTGGGATAATTTAGAGAACAAAGAAAAGGGTCAAGTTTTCGTGCATCAGTATACAGAATGCTTGACCACAAGTGATGGTCACTACTTAATTCCAGACGATGTCCACACAATTCCTCTGAAGTCTAGCCAAGTTGACGTTTTCTCAGAGAAGTTTGATTCCTGGCTTGATTACACGGACACGACGTCACAGTCAATAAATGTGAAGGCATCGGGGAGCTTCAGAGGGGTCAGCATCGATGCGAAGTTTTCTGATGAGACAACAGTAAGTTTATCCTACGATCAAAAATGTGAAATGTATGCGATTTTGTTTTGAGAAATGAATCGAATATCAAATCTTTCCTACTAAGATCAATGTCTTAGTCGACTGAGAAAATAATTTTAACTTCGAATGTAATCCGCAAGACGTATAACATCTTGGAAAGTAACTGAATAATACAGAATGACAGTTAATATATATAAAATGTTTGTTAGGAAAAGTTTGTGTCTCCCTTCTAAAACACATTGCCGTATTTAATCAGTATGACGGTAACAACAACAAAATCGTCGATTTTTTCTGTTTTATTTGGGTTTAAAATACCGTTCAACACAAGTCTAGGTCATTAATGAAAAGTTGCGAAATTAGTCAAAATCAGCATCATATCCTCAAAAGATAAAGTCGCTTCTCAACAAAACTATAGATAAACTACACATATATTACTTTTAGTTGACCTGGAATCAAGTTTGAAGTTGAATCGTTGCAGTAGCTCAAAGTCGGTTCGGAGTTCGATCCCCGGCCGCGTAATACCCGGCTTAGATGATAACATAAGGAAATATTTTCGCTCCTTCGGGGTAGGAGAATAACTGTTTGTTTCGGTGTCAGGATAATATGATCGAATAAAGTATCATATCAATATGTCTGCGATGTAATATTTCAGTGTAACAGCACTATACAGTTGCCACCAGTGCGCACTGTCACAATATGTCTCAATATGTAAAATTGAAATTTCGAATGAAGGAAATTACATGCTTAATTTCAATATTACATTTTTCGTTTTAGGAACGAAATTGTAAAAGGAAAAATTCTAAAAACCAAAAAACCAAAAAAGTAAAAAGAAAAATTATTTCTCTTTTTCGTTTTGATTTTCTAATTTCAAAATTTAAATAATTTGAATGAACGGTTCAGGGACCTGTCAACCCCTAATCTAATATGCTTTTGCCATAACTAACCATATTGTTATGTTACGACCACAAAGTAGTACCTAGTGGTCATAAGATAACCACCCATCCTATCGAAGCTTCTTACGATGTTATCATTTTGTAAATTAAATTTATTAGAAAGAGTCAGTTTCATAGTTTTGTTAAAAAAAATATGTTGCTCAGCCCTTTGTAGTCTCTTTGCTCATGGCAATGATCTTCATTTCCATCTTGATTTTCCCTCTTCTAATCCATTTGGTTGGTTTGATGTAAGTTTTAATGCCCAAACAAAAACAGTATGATTGGAATCAATGTGAATGCCTGTCTCATTTAGCTGGGTCATTTTTGTTGTGCCTTTTTGATGAAGCTATTGTTTGTTTGTCAATAACGTATGTGTTGTTGATCCTATTTCTTCTTGTGTTTATATAAAATAAAAATGCTACGTGGTGATTGGAAGTTTAATATTTTACGTCATGCTCTTCTGCCTTTCACCGCAAATCACGAAACCTGTGTTGTAAGTGTAAAAAATCAAACGAAATAATCCGACCCCTTGCACAAAACTTCTATTGAAATTCTTAATACAATACTTCACTTCTTGTTTTACAGAAAGTTCGCAGTGGTCAAAATGGCAAAGAAAGCGTCACAATCCGTACACAGGCGCGTTATCCAAAGTATCAGTCGTTAATTCAGCCAAATTCAAAATTTCACCCTACTTTCAGGAAACGAGTTTTGGATATAGCTGCCCGACTTCTATTTGGAGAGAAAGCACTGGCAATATATGAAAGTGAGTTACTTATACGAGACTTTGGCACACACGTCATAACAAGTTGTACTGCAGGTGCTGTAATATCAAAGCTAGAACACGTTTTAACAACATACATAAAACATACTAACATTGATGAACACTCTATTCTTGCAGCTGCCAGTGCTGGTTTCTGGACGAATAAAATAAGTTCGCAATATGGTCGCTCAACATCTGACGAAACGATCAAAGCATATAAAAGCAGTCTTACGTATTCGACCATCAACACGTTTGGAGGTCCCACGTTTTTGCCAGATTCTTTTACTTTAAATGACTGGGCAAATGATATCAATGACGCCTTAGTTGCTATAGACAGAGACGGTGTTTTACTTCACTCATTAATAACACCAAGAGCTTTTCCAGAATTACCGATGTTCTTAACACAGAAATTATCCCAGATGATTGAAAGAGCAGTTAAAGTTTACTATAAACACAACACTTACCACGGCTGCCCTGAACCATTGGCTCCAAATTACAACAGACAAGCTAATGCCAATGACAACACGTGTACGTCCCCGTATACAAATTTTACGTTTGGTGGATTGTTTCAGACATGCAATCAAGACAGCCAGCTAGCCGCTGATCACTGTAAGCCTTATACATGTATGACAAAAAATCCATTGACACACAACTTCACCTGTCCTGTGGGATACACCCAGATTCTTTTAGATCAAGGTACAGATAGTACAGGGGAAAACCACCAAAAGTGCAAGCGGGTCTGGTATAAACTATGGATAGGCAAGAAATGCACTAATATCCAAACCCACGGTAATGTGCATTTTCAAACGTATTGGTGCGCTGCACTTGGTGCAGAGCTCCCACAAGGTTCTGGTTTCCTCTTCGGTGGAACATACACTGATGCAGTAGAAAACCCTGTAACTGGAACATACTCGTGTCCGCATAGCTTCTATACTTTGACTGTAAGCAGAGATTTACACGTATGTGTTAGCACAGATGTCGATGAACAGCAAGAGTCTGTACCATTTGGGGGCTTTTTATCTTGTCATGCAGGCAATCCTTTGGTGAATGTAACTACTGCAAAAAGCCAGCAAGATCCAACACGATGGCCTGAAAGTTGTCCAAAAGGTTTTAGCAAGCAACTGGCGATAGCGTCAGAGGATTGCGATATTGAATATTGCAGAAAGTTTGCGTCATTCTCGGATAAGGTATTCACACCGATCAAAAGACCACCTTTTAAGAAATTCCCCAAGTCATCTTCAACTGTTCAAAAGACTGAATACAATATCGACATTCAGAGTCAAACATGGGTACCAGTACAAGTCGTCGAAGAGACAACCCTGAATGATGCAGAGTCAGTTCCAGTCACGCTTGATGATCAATCAGCTCAACTTCTGTTCAGAAACAACGAAGAATTCCAGTTGATGCATGCTACAATGATGAACCTTGTTAACGTCCAAAGTAATAACGCATCCACTGACGACGCCGGTATAGTTCAGCAGCAATCTTTAGTAGGATCAGTTAAAGAAGCTGAGTCCATTAACGACACTTCCAAACATATATTAAAACAATCCAACGTCAAAGTGGCATACCAACCACAGCAAGACATCATGGCGTCTCAGGGAAATCAATACCAGGCAGTTAGCAAAACCAGTGACTCACCGAAAGAAGAATCTCCCAAAGCTCTTCCAAACAATGTTGTAGCGGCATTGTCGGTTATGGCAACCCTACTTTGCGTTAGCTTTGGTATCATTGTCATCATGATTTTTAAACGTAGAAACTTGCATGGAGTAACCACTATCGGTGAATCACGTCCTTTACTTGGGTAAACCTCATTACAGAATAAAGAAAGGACATGAGTTTCACTACAAGCTTAAATGCTTATTAATTGTTTTCATTTAATTGTTTATTTGTTAGTTCATTTCTCTGATTTGCAAATTAAATGTCAAAGTGTCGTAAACATGTTAACTTTTAATTGAACAACATGTTATTAGAAAATATTTGAAAAATCATATTGAATTTCTTATTATTAAAATGTATAAAAAAAATTAATAACTTATTCATGTTCATTATGTGATTTTGTTAATAAAAACTTTCGGTTTTATTTCCAAAGTGATGACTTTTATATAAACTAGGAAATAACAAAACACAAGGCATTATTCAATAATTTTTGACTAAGCCGAGCCGACCAAGATAAAAATGAGAATCCATGATAAATGTAAAACAGCAATGAAAAAATCATGACCTTCAAAACTAGGTGTCCGTTAACGTTCCTACGGCCAGTCAACTTAACGTTTAATAAAACAAACGAATTAAGATATCTTATTTGAAAATGAAAATATCTAGTTTAAATAATACAATATCAACGCCGTTGAAAGTTTTACTATTGTAAACAGAGTGCCACAGTCACTTCTACACATTAGAACTTTTCACGACGTTGATATAATATTTACACAACCGGAAATCGCAACCGTGTATACTATGACCCGTAAGTTTATATAAGCCATTTGCACAACCTCTTTTAGTCCATCTGGACCGAAGGTCCAAGGTGGACTTTTACCATGCAAACCCTGTCCGTTGTCCGTCCGTTGTTACCTTTTCACATTTTTGGCTTCTTCTCACAAACCACTCGGCTAACTTCACCAAAACTTGGTAGGAAGTATCCCTAGGGGAAGGGGTCGCCACTAGGGGCCAAAAGGGGAAATTTGACAAAATTTAAAAAGTCTTCTTATGAACTAGAAGTCTTAGAGCTTAATGATTTGGTATGTAGTAACTTTAGGGCATGGAGAACCAAGTTTATTCAAGGACTGACCCTGGGGTAAAACATGGTTTACACTTTTGGGGTCAAATTTCAACACTATGGAAAATGTGTTAACTTTTCACATTATTGATTTCTTGTCCAAAACTACTGGACCAATTTGATCCAAACTTGATAGGAAGTATTCCTAGGGGAAAGGGATTCAGATTTGTTCAAATGATGATGTTTGGCTCCCAGGGGGTGCCTTTTGGGAGGCCCAAATGGGAAAAATTTAACAAAATATCAAAAATCTTCTTTTGATCAACTAGAAGGCTTAGAGCTTAATGCTTTGGTATGTAGTAACTTTAGGGGGCGGAGAACCAAGTTTTGTTCAAGGCTTGACGCTAGGGTCAAAAATGGGTTACACGTTTTAGGGTCAAAGTTCAACACTATGGAAAATGTGTTAACTTTTCACATTATTGATTTCTTGTCCAAAACTACTGGACCAATTTCATCCAAACTTGGTAGGACGCATCCCTAGGGCAAGGGGATTTAAATGTGTTCAAGTGAAAGGTCTTGGCCACCAGGTAGCTTCACTTGGGTCTAAAAGGGGAACATTTAACAACATTTTAAAAATCTTTTGATAATCTAGAAGGCCTAGATTTTAATGCGTTAGTATGTATTAACTTTAAGACAGAGAACCAAATTTGTTTGTCAAAGATGGGTAACGCGTTTTGGGGTCAAAGTTCAACACTATGGCAAATATATTAACTTTTCACACTTTCGACTTCTAGTCCAAAACTATTAAACAAATTTCATCCAAACTTGGTTGAAGGCATACTTAGGGGAAGGGTTTTAGATTTGTTCAAATGAACGTGTTTAGTCCCCAGGGGGTGCCACTTAAAAACCTTTTTGTTAACTTGAAGGCCTAGTGCTGAATGCTTTGTTATGGTATAACTGAAGGACATGGAGAACCAAGTTTGTTTATCATGACCCTTGGTCAAAAGTATTCAAATGCAAATATTTAGTTTTTGGACTATTTCACCCAGATTGACATTAAGGACGGATTGGCCTCTTGTCTTAAACGGGACACGTCTGTTTCTGATTCGTTGGTCTGAACGTTTTTAAGTGATTGATCCGTCATGCGATCGCCACGTACAAACTTTTGATTTAACAAGCAAACGTTAAGCTAGAACGCATTTCATTGTATCCAAGGAAAACATGTTAGCATTTAAAAATAAATGCATTTTATATTGTTAATCCCTTTATCAGCTGAATTACCACGATAAGGATTCAGGAAGTAAACCGTCATTGGTTTGCTGAACACCCAGGTGAATGTACAAGGGTTTTTTGTTTAAGAAGTACAAAGTGCAACCTATTGTCACATGAAACACAGTCATAGAAGAATCCAGACAATATGGACGCTACTAAAGATTGTGTTTTCATTTTCCTAGTGTGGAACTGTGTACTTTGTGTTTCCCATGGCGGAGTTTGTGCAGCCTCCCTTAAAAAAGACAATTTTAATAACATAGAATCATGCATGTTAAAGAGAATATTTGAAAATTCGACGAGATTTGAAGTTGTGCCTGGAACTGGCTGGGATAATTTAGAGAACAAAGAAAAAGGTCAAGTTTTCGTGCATCAGTATACAGAATGCTTGACCACAAGTGATGGTCACTACTTAATTCCAGACGATGTCCACACAATTCCTCTAAAGTCTAGTCAAGTTGACGTTTTCTCTGAGAAGTTTGATTCCTGGCTAGATTACAAAGACACGACGTCACAGTCAATTAACGTAAAGGCATCGGGGAGTTTTCTAGGAATCAGCATCGATGCCAAGTTTTCTGATGAGACAACAGTAAGTTTATTCTACGATCAAAAAATTCAAAAAAAATCGAATATCATATCTGTCCTACTGAGGTCAATGTCTAAGTCGAGTGAGAAAACATTTTAAACATTGATTGCAATCTGTAAGAAGTATAACATCTTAAAAAGTCTCTGAATAATACAGAATGACAGTTAATATATTAAATGTTTGTGAGGAAAAGTAGGTGTCTTCCTTCTAAAACACATTGCCGTATTTAATCAGTATGATGGTCACAACAACAAAATCAGTAGATTGTTTTTGTTTTATTTGGGTTTAAAGTACCGTTCAACACAAGTCTAGGCCATTAATGAGAAGGTGCGAAATAAGTCAAAACCAACATCATATCCACTTAAGATAAAGTCGCTTCTCAGCAAAACTATATATAAACTACACATATACTACTATTAATTATTTATTTATTGTTCCCAGACAACATATAAGAGACCCTCGGATGGGACCCAGGCAGACTCTTTTACAACAATGGCATAATATATGAATTTATTTTATAGAAATTAAATTCACAAATATATCACTTAAACTAAGTGAAATATTTTAATTTTAATCTATATTATGGAGAAGTAATACAAAGCAGTGTTGTCAGGCCTGGAAAAAGGTACAAATATTTAATTTGTTTAAGTATAATAAATTTATTTTAATTATAAAATATATATATTCAAAATGAAAACTGCTATTATGTCATATTTTTCCATTCATAATAATATACATGTATTAATAAAGTGAGTTGACAGGGAACATTTTAAGTAAATAAGGAAAGAAAGGTAGGGAATATAGAAGTAAAGTATAGGTTAGACAAAGAGAAGAAGTGAAAGAGAAGCAATAGATAAGAGGTGTAGTTATGTTCGTACATGTTATTCATCAGGAGTTAATAAGTTATTATAAAGTTTAGTTATAAAGAATACCAAGGGAGATAACCGCTGGGGAATTATAGAATTGCAAGTTTATGGGGAATGTATATTTTTCCACAGAGGTACAATACAAGTGTATTGATTTAAAATAAATTTATCCACAGGGTATATCATATATTAATGTGTAAATTAAATAATATGAGATAAAAAACAGGAAAATGGTTTAATGTAGCAAATGTCAGGGGTAGGTTTATTATAACCACAGCGGTGCAATCAAATTAAATTGTTTCAAAGAATTTAGTCCAAGGGGCCCAATCTAGTAGTAATTGTGGCTATATCCGAGATGTACTATACGCTAACCTGGTGGAGTGAAAGAAGGTTTTTAAGTGATTATTTAATTATATCAAGTTTAAGTTACCATTTTGCAATAGTCTTATTTGTGTATCTAAAGAAACCAAATAAAAATGATTCTTTATTATAATTTAGTGTCATATTTTAATTATCCAAAACATTTTGAAAATCATCCAACAATTTTTGTGCTTCTTCACACTACCACAGGAGGTGCTCATTTGTTTCTAGTTCATTCCTGCAAAAGGTACATTCAGCATTATGTGAAGGGTCAATTTTGTTATATTTGTTCCAAGAATAAAATGGTTTATTCTAAATTGACACCATATTAGTTTGGTATCCTTTATGACTTTAAAAGGGAGGTTAAATATTTTATTCCATTCTTTATCGTGGAAATTAAAAATTCTATTTTCTCCTTGTCAAGTTGGTTTGGTTTTATATGAGCTTATTAAAACATTATACATTTCCTATCCCCCTTTTTGTTTTTATAAAAAAAATACTGAAAGAAGATAATGGTAATGGATAATATACAGTAGGATTATTACTAAAGGTAATACCACACGATTTGATAGCATTAACCAGTCCAAAATATTTAAGAAAATTAGTTTTAATATCGTAATTCTTTACAAGCTCCTGATATGACATAAACTGTCCATCATTTTTTATTATGTGGCTAACACGACATATACCTTTTTTTTCGAAAACTCTTTATAAAAACTTGAATGAGAGTTCATTTGAAATAAATGATTATATCATAACCGTTCTGAATACAATGACAATTCATTTTCTTTTTCCTTAACATTATTCAACTTTTCCCATGCATTTAAAGTCTCTTTCCAAAAATTATTTGAACTGTGCATACTGCTTTGTCTTATATATTCATTTCCACAATTAAACAAAAGATTTTAATAAAAATTACTTTCCATTTTCCATTACTTGTAAGATATCTTCTTATCAAGCTTGATTTCAAAGCGTTTATAAAGGATTTTAATTCTAGTATTTTTATTCCTCTGCCCCGAATAAAATTACTAAATTTTAAAGTTAATAAGACTGGTGAATGATCCGAGCGATAACTGGGCAGAATAGATATATTACTTAAGCTTGGAAGGAGTCCTTCTGCTATTAGAAACATGTCAAGATGGTCTTGTTTAAAAGGTGTTTTTTCCTCAAGGTATATCGTTTTATGTCAGGACAAAGTTCTCTAAAAGCGTCTATTAGATGCTTTTGTAATGTAATTTCCAAGAGTTTTTCGCGTGTATTAGGGTTGTTATAATTGGAATAATTTCAGCTATGTGTGTATACAAGTTTGGGTTGTCTTCATTCGGGCCATATAAGTTAATAATGTGATTTTTTTTCCAATGTCACATCTAGTGCAATAGGTCATTTTTTGTTAAAAAGTATGGCAACACCGCGAGAATTTGAGGAAATAAACCATACATATACTTCTTTTGGTTGATCAGGAATCAAGTTTGAAGTTGCATCGTTGCAGTAGCTCAAACATCGCTTCTTTCACGAACTTAACGAATTTGATCCCCGACTGCGTAATACCAAAGATGATAACGTAAGGAAATCGTTTCGCTCCTTCGGGGTAGGAGAATGACTATTTGTTTTGGTGTCAGGATAATCTGACCGAATAAAGTATCATATCAATATGTCTGCGAAGTAATATTTCAGTGTGAACGCATTCTAAAATCGCCATCACACTGTCACAATGTGTCTCAATATACAGGCTAAGTTCGAAGACCAATGCGATGCGACGCATATTAATTAGATTACTAAATTTTCATTTGTTAATTGGTTTCCAGGCTCTAACTGTTTTGAAAATGGTCTGATTTCAAACAAATATAAAATGCATGTACATATTGACACGACTAAGGCTAAGGTTGAAGGCAAAAGAGATGCGTGCATATTTACGCATACTAATTAGGTTACTAACTTATCATTGGTTAATCGGTTTCCGTGCTATAACTGCTTTGAAATGGTCCGATTTCAATCAAATATAAAATGCATGTACATAATGACAAGACTCATGCTAAGTTTGAAGGCCAAAGTGATGCATGCATATTTACGCAAAATAGTTAGGTTACTAGATTCTCATTTGTTAATTGGTTTCCGTGCTCTAACTGCTTTGAAAATAGTCCGATTTCAACCACATATTGTATGCAAGTACATTATGACAAGACTCATACTTAGTTCAAAGGCCAATGCGATTCGTGCATATTTACACATATTAATGAGTTAACTAAATTCTCATTGGTTTATTGGTTTCCAGACTCTAACTGCTTCGAAAATGGTTCAATTTCAAACAAATATATAATGCATGTACATTATGACAAGACGCAGGCTAAATGTGAAAGCCAAAGAGATGCGCGCATATATACGTATACTACTATGGTTACTAAATTATAATTGTTTAATCGGTCTT
Organism: Pododesmus macrochisma; assembly: GCA_032359645.1. Taxonomy (NCBI): domain Eukaryota; kingdom Metazoa; phylum Mollusca; class Bivalvia; order Pectinida; family Anomiidae; genus Pododesmus; species Pododesmus macrochisma. Next base: position 747 of record JAUMGZ010212239.1, on the reverse strand, counting down.
CGTGCTATAACATCTCTAAAAATGGTATGATTTCAACCACATTTGGTATGCAAGTACATAATGACAAGACTCAGGCTACGTTCGAATGCCAATGCGAAGCGTGCATAATTACGCATATTTATTAGGTTACTAAATTATCATTGATTAATCGGTTTTCGTGCTATAACTGCTATACAAAAGGTCCGTTTTCAACACAACATGGCATGTAATAACAGAATGACACAACTCTGGCTAAGTTTGAAGGCCAAAGCGATGTGTGAATATTTATGCACATTAAGAAGGTTACTAAATTCATTTTGGTTAAACTATCTTCGTGCTATAACTTCTCAAAAATGATATGATTTCAACCTTTGATATGCAAGTACATAATGACAAGACTCAGGCTAAGTTCGAATGTCAATGCTATGCGTGCATATTTATGCATATTACTGAGTTAACTAAATTTTCATTGGTTTCCAGGGTCTAACTGCTTTGAAAATGGTCCGATTTCAAACAAATATAAAATGCATGTACATAATGACAAGACTTGGGCTAAGTTCGAATGTCAATGCGATGCGTGCATAATTACGCATATTAATTATGTTACTAAAGTATCATTGGTTAATCGGTCTTCGTGCTATAACTGCTTAGTTTACCATACACCGGAATGACACGGAGGCATCGCGGCGGATGACACATGTGTAGCAGGAAACGCTTACCATATCGCGAGCACCTGGTTTCGCTTCTAGTTTTTTAATAGAAGTTCGT